>VZTE01006492.1:1241527-1361529 GCA_013397775.1 Eulacestoma nigropectus
TGTAATATAATGGATCATTCATGGATTTTTTTCTTTTTAGTCTTCCCAGATAACCTTAAGTTCACAATCCTGTCAGTCACTCTAGATAATTTTCTTGATTTATGTGACGCAAACAACTCTGATGTTTAGGAGAGGCACAGGCATTTTCAGGGATCCTGAAACTTTTAGCAGTGTAGTGGTCCAAACCTTTAGACTGCCACGTCATTCTTGAATAATCTTACCCACATCAGACCAGATTTTTATAGCCATTTAAGGGCTACTTAGATAAGGTGATTGGCACCTTAAATGATGTGTCTAGTCACTATGAACATGGTGTAGGGAAAATACGTTTTCTTAAGGACAGGTACAAATGCTTAAATGGATACAGAGCTGTCAGGGCCACTCAGAGGGCACGGCTGAGTGCAGTGGGGTACAGGAGAGCAGTCACTTCTCTCCAGCTCAAGTATCTGGTTTGTCTGAGGACAGTCTGGCTCCAGGCAAAAAATCCTGGTCTTTGAGAAGGGTGCTTCCCTTGGATCCAAATCCCTGGATTCTGAAAGATTCCAGTAGGTGCTCGTCTTTTCAAGATGAAGCTCTGAGAAACAACTCCGCTGGTACTGTTCAAAAATAGTCTTCTGGCCAGAAAAATGCCCCAAAGATGAGACCTCTGGGAACCCTTCAGTTCCAGTGAAATTTGGATGGAAAGGAGTCTCGTTGTGCTCAGCCTGATTCAGAGTCAAAAGTATTCCAGGATTTGCTGCACAAATGGGGTTGCTTTAGGCCTAAACTTGGTTGTCTAAAGCAGACATCTGGCCTGAGCCAAACACCTCCCTCTCTGTTCAGTGTGCAGAGGAAAATCAGAATTTTATCCAGCTGAACGTGAGTCTTTAAGTAGGGTGGGTGTGATTAATTGTCTCATGGAAGCATCTACTCTTCTCTACCTAGTATAAGGAAAGAGATTTTAAACTTTCAGTTGTATGAAGTGGGGCAAAACCAAACCAAATTTCCTGACTCCCGTTGCTGCTACTAAGAATTAGAAACCCATGCACCTGGAAGATCCTTGACCTTTATTGCTTTTTTTGTGTCTTAATTATCCCTTTCTACATGTCTGAACATTCACATCTACTTAAGATTCTGAGGAATTCAAGTTCCTAAATAATAAGGCCATAAAAGTGCAATAAATCAGCAAGGCATTCATTTAAACTTGCATATTAATGAAACTTTTTGTTCTAATGCTACGAACAAGAACGCCCAAACATTTTTAATTTTTTTATCTCAATAATTTTATTATGTAACCTAACATTTCCCTGTCTATTGGGGACCTTATTGTTCCCATATCACTAAACAAAATTTGCAGTGGTGTTTCTAGGTACAAAAATTGCAGTACAAACTGATTGCCATAGGAGAAAAAGCCAATAGGGAATATAGTTTTAGAAAACAGATAATTACTTGATAATTTTAATATGTAGGAGATATGGGTGGGTGGGAGAAAAACAAGAAGAGCTGTAGAGAAAATATTTTCTTTGTGGAACAGGGTGGTTCACAAAAAAATACAGGTTTGGTCAGGGCATGAATTCACACATGGTGATGTGCTGGTTTTCTATTACGTTGATAGCAAAAAAAAAAAAAATTTAAAAGAATTAATCAATTGATAAAATGGAAGTAATTTCAACTTTCCTGCCTCCCAATTTTTCTCCGTTCAACCTAGATTTTGTTGGCAGTGGTCTTGCTTTCAGTGCCATTGGAAACTCATCCACAGAAAGGCTTTAAAATCTTTATTTTGTTGGAATGACAAAGTCAGTGAATTAGAAGTGTTGCTATTAACTTGGGACCTGATTCTGTCAACATTTATACAGGTGCCTAATTAATTCATGTAGTTAGGCTGAGATGTTAATGGACCACATTTTTCAGTCTAAGCACATGTGTTACTGCTTTCAAGGCCACAGCTCAAGCTAAGAAACCAATGTTTAATTTTTCCCCAGAAGTATTGATTTGCTTCTGAATCTAAAATTTATGGCCAATTTCTCTGTGCATAATAAATGAATCATTCTCTGATGCATTTGCAAGTTTTAACTCCAGATACAAATTCACGCCTTTGCCTGAATTTTACTTGTGGTTCTTTGACCTTTGGCATAAGAATATCCTTCTTTGTGTGGTAAATATTAGAAAAGAAAGACTGGAGGTTTTTTTTGTCATGGAGCTCAATAACCTTAACTGGAGAATAATACAGATATCAGTGCAATTTTCAATTTTCGAAAACTTCACTGCATTAAATGACAATATATGCTTAGAGAAGCAGTAAGTAATAACCCCCTATTAAAGGTGGTTTTTTTCTTGCTTGTCTAATCAAAAGTGAGCACTGATGTAAAAATACGATTTGCAAGCAAGCAATTCATAAAGCAGTTTAATATCTATTTCCATTTCGAAACAGCAGATAATGTTCAGGTGTAGCAATGTAAATTAGGGACTAAATTCTAGCCAGGTCTGCAAAATCAGAGCTGATGGGAGAAGCCTCCACACCCCGTGGAGGTAATAAATGTGGTCAGGAATTAATACCTCATGTTCAGGAATATGAATGAAATGTAACTTTCCACCTTACAACCATTTAATTTAAATTTCGCTTGTTTTGTTCTAAGAATGTCACGTGTGGCCATGACAGAGATCTCCCCGAAGTCCAGCTGTGTCTTATCTGCCTCCCCCACTGTCACTGCCCTGTCAAGGGAAATACTGTAAAAGCTTGGTGCAACTCATTTCCACAAATCTGTTGCCTGTCCAGCATCTCCTGATTATTTACAGATAATTAAACATTAATTGCTCTAAGTAATGTTTTGTTTTGTTTTGTTTCTGGGTACTGAAATTATGCGGAGTGTTACACATCTTCCTTCCTTTCTTCTCTAACTTTACATGAATCTTTATAAAAGGATTATGTGCCTTTATCTAAAATAGACAGCTGCTTTTTTAATTTTTTTTTCTTTTTCTAAATCCCTGGAATTTTCATTGTTATTATTTTTCTTGAGTTCTTGAAGATGATTCAAAAATTGATTAATTTCTTAAGAACTACTGGGTAAATTTTACTATGCTCTGTTAACTTGAAGACAAATGTAAAAGTTAAATTTCTTTATGCTTATGTAGATGTTCTACAAACTGCCCATTCCTAATTCAGGCCTGTTGCACCTCCTATTAATTATATCCAATACCTGACCACCTCTACTAGTTAGGAAATTTTATACAGAAATTTTAAGTTTAAATTTAATTTAACCCTAAATATTAAGGTTCTTTACCTCCTTTTCTTTTTCTGTTGTCATTTTTGCATCTCTAGTTTTGCTTGTTTTATCCCAACAACCTGAAATAATTTCACTTTTATTCTTGAGATTTACTTGTTTTCATTGTATTTTTAATGACTGCTTTTTGATATTCAGGCTAGAGACCTTCTTATGCAATCATATTAGCCTCCTACTACACTTTCAAGTATTCTATTAATTAAGGTAATTTGATAAATGCATTTATTAAATACTCTTTCCAAAACTTCCAGCTCTCTCAAATTCCTTTTCTAATTAAAATGTTTCCCTTCTGCCTGGCAATGTTTTGTTAATGTTTACTTTTTTTAAAGTCTATTGTTGCTGTCACTTTTTCCTGTTTCTCCAGTGTATCCCAGGAACTTACTGAACATTATCTGCATGGAAAATACAATTCTGTTCTTTCATCTGTCTGTATGAACATATATATACATATACATATATATATATATATCTCTATATATAGTGATTTGTAAACAAGATCTGAATCGTTATATCCCTTTGAAGGTTTCCTTATTTGCATCCAGTGAGTAATATTTAAATGCCACAATCAGAAAGTTTGAGCTCGTGGTTGCTGCCACTTGTTCTTCAAAATGTAAACTATTTTTGAATCATGTGTTTTTGTGGTTTTGCTTTAAATCAGACAGTAAGATGCATAAAATATAGTTTTCATTACGATTAAAATAAATTTAAGAACATTCAGTCAAGAAGAAAATGTGGTTTCCTACAACAGTAGAAGTTCCTAGGAAAGCTTGTCACTGCTCTTGGTGAAAATAGCACTGGAAATTCCCCTTTGTTTTCAATCAGTTGGGTTCAGGTTACCAATAAATGTATTAAAAATAGGGTTTAAGGAAAAGATGGGCAAGAAAGGTAATATTTTAACCAAAAAAAAGCAACCAACTGATGTAGGAATCGTCTTTTCCTGTTTTTTTTCAATTATATTGCCAAAATAGTAAAGTCAGTGATACATGATTTGGATACCTAAATGCTAGAATAAAAATGATGTGAATATGATGAAAAAATGACTATCTATAAATCTTAAATTTGACCCAAGTTCCTTAAATTTTAAAGAATTAACCCAATTGGATTTTTTATTCAGGTTTCCAGTGAAACATTGATTATATTTGTCTTCCATGAGCACAGTCTGCCAATATTAATATTAAAATTTTGAAGACAAGTAAACAAGTACAGGAATGTAGGTGCATTATAATCAGTGGGACCTGATGTTCGTGCTTGTAGGATTTGGGTTTAAGTTGTTAGAGGACTGATTTGGGGAAGGTTTATTTTCCTGCAAGCACAATGTGCAGGAAGTGATTATACCTTCAAAGGAATCCTCTATATAATTTGAAGAAAAGCCTCTTGCTACTTCAAGCAATGCCCTGAAACCATTTACAAAAGTAAATAATTAAGTTGTATGTTAAATAAGTTCATACTACAGTTTATAATACTGTTAGCCAATATCTATGGCTATTTTTTGTGTTATATGCGTGGTGATACTGAAGAAACAGAAGATTCATTTAGGTGTCTTCACAAAAGTAATATCCTTGATTTTGCATTTTGTCCCTTATAAGATTATTATTATTTAGTATGAGCTAGACTGTAAATTATGTAAATTAGCGGGATAATGGCTGCAGTTTGCTTTGCTCACTTGATATAAATATGTACTGTGCTCATTACAGGTTGTAAAGCTTTTAAATGAACTTTACTGACTGCTCAGGTATCTTGCAGCCTTTTAAAAGTTAGTAAATCACAGTTTTTAAAGCAAGTTTTCCATTCTTTTTGCAATTGGAGGAGAGAATATAGAGATGGTTATTTCCGTGCTGTCAGGTAACGTGCCAGAGCTCTCCACGTGCAGTGTGGGTACAAACCCATCCAGGAGCCTCCCTGTGCCTGGGAATTGCCAGGAACAGCATGCGCCGCGTCTCCTGGAAATTATCCATGCCCGAGAGCAGCGGAAAAGCGTTCAGGAGAGAAGGTGTCTAATCCTGCTGCCTTTCCTTATGTTTGACCCAGTGATGCCACGTTTTGCTGAGCAAGTGGAGGTGGCCATTGAAGCCCTGAGTGCCAACGTGCCCCAGCCCTTTGAGGAGAATGAGTTCATCGACGCCTCCCGCCTGGTCTACGACGGAGTTCGGGACATCAGGAAAGCTGTCCTGATGATCAGGGTATGTAAAGCACCTGGGAGCGAAAGTTGGGATTTACAGGGAAGTATCAGGGATGAGTGGAATATAAAAGCTCCTGGGAAACAGCCTTGTGTTGTAATAAGCCAGGAAAGCTTGACATTGAAACAAGCATGGAACAGAAGTATGAGCAGCAACAAAAGGATTAGTAAATAAAGCGATGAGGTTATTTAGTAGATGAACCACAATTAATATGTTAATCAGCTAGGAGAAGATTTGGTCACAACTGCCAATAGATGCAAACTTCATTACTGTTTCCATAGTAGTAGCATTAATTTGCCAAGGTCTTCAAAGTTTGTGTAGATTTTTCATTGTTTTGTTTATTTGGTGTTTTTTTGCCTAATGTATGTGTGCTGCCTGGGGTGTGAGGTAGGTTTGGTTAAAATCTAAATGAATCAATAAATTATCTTGTTGCTCCAGTGAGCCTCTGCAGGAATGGTTTTGAATGTTTACTGAGGTAAAAAATGTGCCATTTCAGTGTTGACTAACGAGTTGATTCAATTTGCTTAGACATCTTTTAATAAAATAAACAAACAAATAAAAGACACCACAGAACAGCATCATTATTGTGAGAGTAGGTGGGTGTTGCTTTTCACTTCAGTCAGCAGACAAAGATTTAAAAAAGAAAAACAGCAAACCAAACCTGGTTTGGACATCTCTTCAGGAACTGAAACTGTTACTTGAAATCCAAATTACCTTGAATCCACCCTACTGAAAACCATGTACAAGTAAAGCTGTGGAGAAAAATCCCAGAGGAAACTTTTGAGACAGATAACAGGTCTAAAACATCAACTGATCCCTTTGAGCAAACAGGTAACATGCACTTGTGGTCGTGAGTGTATTATGGCACTGATCTAAGACTTCAGGCAGTTGGAACACTCCAAAGTAGCTCCATTTTAGTCATCTGTCACTATGTATTAACATTTACAGAAGAAGCTTTTGACAGGCTTAATTTTATAACTGCCAAACACAAATTCCATTCTCATACCCAGTGCTCATCCCAGGTGGCCTGAATTATAGTCATGGCTTGTGATGGGTGCAAACCCATCCTGTTCTCTGGGGGTGCAGCATTAGAGGATTGGCAGCTCTTCTGGAAGGGGAGGGAAATCTTTACTTGAATTACTTCCCTGTGAGGGTGGGGAGGCCCTGGCACAGGCTGCCCACAGAAGCTGTGGCTGTCCCATCCCTGGAGGTGTCCAAGGCCAGGTTGGACAGGGCTTCCAACCTGGGATAGTGAAGGTGTCCCTGCCCATGGCAGGAGTTAGAACTGGATGATCTTTGAGGTCCCTTCCAACCCAAACCATTCCATGATTCTATGGTTCTATGAATTGAAAGATCTGCATAGTAAAAGATCACAGTTTTCCCTTTGATTTTTCAGTTTCTTCACCTGTAGCAGCAGTTTCCAGACTTTTCTTAGGACAAGAACCACTTCTTAACAGATTTCAGTCTTTTCTAGTCGTTTTAAATGGTGGTTGTGTCATGAGATCAACCTCAGGTTGATCAGGTGGGATCTCCTACAGACCCAGGTTTTCCCATCCCCTACACAAAGTTCAGGCTTCCAGCACCCCCCTGACCATCAGAGTTATCCCCAAGAGTTTGCCATGAGATTTCCATCCTGGTGAGATGTTTCTAATTTAAAATTTTGAGTTTTGGAGGCCTGATCACTTACTTTGTTGCTGCCTGACTGTTACGTGTACCTGGAGAGCTGATCAGCATTCAGGCCTTTCAGTCTCCTTAGGAAAATCCCAAGTTACTTTTGCCATTGTATCACTACTACTTTCCACTCATTTTATGATACGAGTTAATGAATTCTGCTTGCCCAGATTAGGAAGATTTATTTTTGCCTTCAGACAATTAATTTAGTTATGGAGCTCAATGTAATACTCCCTACCCAGGCAGAGAACTAAAGCACATAAATGGACTCATTATCCATGTGAGTTAACTGGAAAAATCCACATATATAAGCTTACACAGACCAGAGTTTGCTGAATCAGAACCTTATTTGCTGTAGAAAACAAAATTAGTTTCACTTTGAGATAATCTTTAACATTTCCATCTGAACATCTCACACTGAAATGGGATGTATAATTAAAGAGTGAGGCTATAAAAGCTTTTAGAATATTTTTATCTAATAATCTATCAAATGTTATGCACCCTTTAATTCAGGTGGTAAAACTTTTTCAGAATTACAAAAAAGGAAAAAAACCCAATCTTGCAAACTTTTTAGAGCATCTGACACAATTATTTTCAGGCAGTGATTGTTTGTGTGGAAGCCCTGAAAGATTGAATTTATCTGAGATGATTCCCTCATTCCAGAGAGTAAATAAAGCCACTTTAAAAATTAATTTTGGCTGATATTATTACTTTTAGTGAGCTGAAGGAAAGGGTGGGTAGTCTCTATTTTTCTCTTTTTCCTTCAAAAGGGGAGAATTTATTGTCCCTCTGGAGGAGAAAGGAGACTCCTTTTTTCACTGATGACTATTATTATTATTATTATTATCTATACAGAAGAAAAAGATTTCTTCCACAAGTTAAGAAGTAATATAAATGAATTTAAGAGTATAATTATAGAACCCAGAAATAAAATAGGAAATAATATCTTCATTCCAACATCTTTCCTATTACTGGGCAGGGATGAAATTGCACTTTGTGTTTTCATAGCTGCTTATGAAATTCCCTCAGTTATTGGCCAGAAACCCTCTCTATAGTCAGGAGGACTCACAATGGCATCTTTTCTCATTCTTAGGTGTCTCCAAGGCCAACTTACTATTTTCAAACATGGCCTTTGCCATTAGCAGCCTCGCCTTTAGAGGCATCTGCATCAACCTGAGTGTTGCATTTGTTTAGATCAGGAGTGCACTGTTGGAGCCAACGTCCAGGTGTTCCCTCTGGCTGTGTTTTAGGTCATGTTACAGAGTAGACTTTAAACATCTATAAACTTGATTCTTCAGGGTGATGCCGAGAGATGCTCTCTAGGAGCATCTTAGGACCCGAGGTAATGGCTGGAGCTGTGTCAGGGGAGGGTTAGGTTGGATTTTGGGAAAAGGTTCTTCCCCCAGAAGGTGGTTGGGCACTGGAACAGGATCCCCAGGGAAGTGGTCACAACACCAAGTGTTAAGATCTGGTTATTAAAATTGTTAGAGAGATGCCTCTGCCTGAATTAAAGTGGAAACAAGACCATATGCTGAAGTTGAAAGTATGGATTTTATTTAACAGTAGTGTGAGAGAGAGAAGGAACAGGACAGAGAGAGAGAAAGAAAAGGAGGGACAGGATGAGAGAGAGAGTGAAGGATCAAGTAGAAAATATCACCACTCCGTGGATCCTGACAGCATCTCATTGATCCTCTTCTTCTGGTCTTGGTGGTGAGGGTCCCACAAAACATAGATTTCAATGGATTAATGTATGTTTGGGCCAGGTGGGAATGCCTGGTCCTGGGGGGGACAAGTTTGAAACTGTGTCTTGCAGCAGGCTCTGGATCTCTGCATCACTTTGTGTCACATGCAGTGCTCTGCTGCAAGGCCTCAGGAATTAGTCTGGGGGTGTTTTGAGGGTCTTTGATGGTTTTAAGATGGTTTATGACCCCTCCTCTGCTGCCCCTCACATGAATGTCCCATGGATGTGACCTTCCCAGGGTGGGTGGGTTTTACAACTGACTCAGTTTGTGTAAGGCAGGGTGGCTGTTCACTTTCTCTGTCACACACCCAAAATCTCTCCTCCCCCACATGAAACCGAGCCAGAGCTGATTCTTCTCCCCCAGCCTTGTTTAGCTCTCCTTAGACCTCTCTTTAGACCTGAACAATAGTACCACCTTTGCCTTCGCTCAAGTTCCCATCAGGTGCCTTAACTTACAGACCAGTCCCCCTCAGGAGGCACATTTGAAGAGGGCTTCCATGGTCACAGCTTCTTTATACAATTTCGCCTTAATGGCAAAGTCCTTTTTTAACAACGTTTAAGCCATTTAAACCAATTCAGTCTCTCACACCAAGCCTGACAGATTTCAGGAAGTGTTTGGATAATGCTCTCAGGAACAAGTTGGGACTCTTGGGATGTCTTTTGCAGGGGCAGGAGCTGGACTTTGATGGTCCTTGTGAGCTCCTTCTAACTCGGGATATTTTATTCTATTATTAGCTCCATTTCTATTCTATTCTGTCATTAAGGGATTTTCAGTCCTTGGGAGAACACCTCAGCAAATCTGAATCAAAATGAAATGACTGTGGGGTCCTCAGCTCCAACTATTTGGGTGTATTAAAGCTCTTCTCCTCTTCCAGTCTTGTCAGGTTTAGCCACCATCACTTCTGGGGCAGCCACTGTGGTGGAATCCAAAGTGCTGCAGCATTTCAAGTCCTCTGGAAAACCAGATTTGGTGCAGAATCCCATCATGTTTTGAAACATCCCATCTCCAAAGGGTGTTACGGGGTCCAGTGTTTCCATTGAGTGCCTGCTGCTTCTCAGATTGAATTTGAAGTGTTAGATTTTACAGTAAATCACCAAACAACTGAAGGCCTGCAGTGAGAGAGGTTCTCCGACTGAGGCACTCAGGTGCTGCTTGCACCTGAGTCACTCAGGCTGCAGTTGTGCCAAAACAAATGTACAGAATAGTGTGGAGTTGGATATAAAAGCGTATTGTAAAGTCTATTTTCTTTTCTCCTTGTCTTTTAGAATTAGAGGGAATCTTCATTGTAAAAAATGGGGGAGTGTTTTTTCATCTCTTCAGTCTTTGCTCTCATTACAAGGTTAGCTTGACTTGGTGTTCACCGTGCTGAAAATCGCGTTATTGCATCTTACAATTTTTAAGTGCATAGCAAAGTGGGGTTTCTATCTTCATCAAGTACATTTGAGTTGGTGAAATATGAAACAAGTAGCATTTATAAATCTGCATATATATGCCATTTTATGACTTATACATGTATAATTCACATTTTCATACTGCAGTCACAAAAGATAAAAAAAAAGTGACATAGATGGAAGATACTTTGTTCACAGAAAGCCCTTCAGTCTAACAGCCAGAGAGATATTAAAAAAAAAAATATTCCAATGCCTGGAAGTTGAAAGTCACCACATTCATATTAGGAATAAAACATGCATCTTAAAAGAGAAAGTATATATTTCTTGCGTGGTTTATCTGGGTTTGTGAAAGATTCTTCTTCACTTGAAGACTTCCTCTGAGTTAGATGAATGTTGTGTGTAGTAGAGACACTGTATTTGAAAAAAAATGTAGTCTTGGGAAGTCTTATGGCATGTGCTACAAAACAGATTAAAAATTATAAAAATAGTCCATTTTTCTGCTGAAATCAATCAGTTCATAAAATCCATTAGTTTTGAATATTACTTTAGCTTCCTCTGCCACTGGTGGTTTTCAGCTTTGTTTGGAAGCTGTCTCCAGTCTCAGATCCGTGTTTCCTGCATTTCTGTGACCGTAAGTCCAGGTGTGTGCAAGACAGAATCAGTCTTTCTGTCTTCCAGTGCAGATAAATGAAGTCTCAGACTCTGTTGTCTTGGAAACAAAGTTTTAAATATCAAGGTCCTGTTAGTTGTGCACAAAAATTAGATTTGTTCTGATATGTTTAGAAGGCCCTGCTAAGAGTAGAAGTCTTTAAGTCAGGGAAATTCAAGATTATATTTTTTTTTAATATCTTTGTGTCTAAACAAAAGGGAGAACCCTATTCTCTATGGGCTGCATCTCCAGGGGATCAGCTAAAACAAAGCAATGGTGCAAGGGTGAAAAGCGTGAAAATGTTGGAAATGGCAGCATACAGATAAAAGTTAACCCCGGGTCTTCACCCTAATTCAAAATGCAGCTGTTTGGGGGAGAAAATGAGGGCGTTAAATGCACCACACTTGAAAACATAAAAAGAATGAATCTGAAAGATCACTTTGAATTAGATCTCACTTGTGCAGAGGGGAAATAGGAAGATGTCTTGTGCTTGTAGTATATTGCCGACAGTTGCGTTACTTGCCCTTTTGGTTTGCACTACATTTTCTCCAAGTTCAACATTTATACCCATTAAATTTAAATTCTTTAAAGACCACAGATTTTACGGTTATGAATGTCAGACAGTAACAGCAATACATTTTTTTTTCTGGATATTTCTTCAAGAATAATTCCTTGCATAGAATTTTCAGAATATTTTTTCTTTTTAAGAGGCAGCCTCATGTCTTTACTGGTTACAGTGATGAGATGTAATATTTTGAATATTACATCTTTACTGCAGGTCTGACTATGAAAGCCTTGGAAAGGACTGCACATTACCTTTTATAGTCTTACTTCTAAAAGTGGAGACAGAAGAAACTAAGAGGGGTGTATTTGGGGTGTGAAAGGGTCCTGGCTTTACAATGACCAGTGAAACTGGCTCGTTGAGTGGACTTGGAGGATGGGGAAGAGCCAGCTGGTTTATTGAAGCTCTCCACCCTGTTCTTGTTCTAAACAGCAAAGCCTAGGCAGATGAAAAACTGAGCCCTGTGGTAGAAAATACTCTGTTCAGGGAGTTGTAGGATTCTCTTTGTAGCTTGCTTGTTTATGACAGATTTTAAGGTCTCATCCTGCTCTCAGGCAGCTGAGCAGAGGGATTAAAGGGATTAAAGATGATTGGAAAACAAGACCACTGGTCATTATAATGATGGGTACCGATCCTTCTATTTTACCTGTGACAGTAGAGAGAAGGTAAATTCATTTTTCATCTAAACTTCTTCTCCTCCCTATCATGTTAGACACTCTCTTTGTACATGCCTCTCTTCAGAGGTGCAGACCAAGTTTCATTACCACGCTGTCACACTTGGTTATTTCTTCCTCCAGCGCTCAGCATCAAAACACATATTTAATTCATACTCTTCAAGTCAGATGAAGATGGCTGTGTTTTACTCTCCCCATCCTGTGCACTTCGCCGTGCAGCTACAAACAGTGATGTGCACTTCGTGTTGGAAGCCAGGCTGGAACAGAAATATCGCCAGAAGACTCCTCTGCGTTACGTTAGAGGGTTTGGACCCGTTCCTAGTGACTGAGCATCCTCTAGACAGAGCTGTAATGACAACTGGCAGTGATTAGCACCTCTGCTAGAAAACTTCACGTTGCCTCCAAGCATGAAATGCCAGCCTAGATGATTTCTTCTGTAGTGCTTTGGCCTTCTAGGTTGTTACTGGGGGTGATGGGCGTCCAGTAAAATGAGGATTTCTCTGCACAGTTACTGTGGTTTTCTTTTCTTATTACCGTTGTCATGTATGGTACCTACAGAACTTACTCATGGCCAGGCTGTTACACCAGATGCTATTCAATCATAAAATGGAATATAATCTTCTTTTTAAAGATTCCAATTTTTTGCACATTTATATTAAATATGGTACTAAATAGTGATTTTAATTAGACTTTCTCTCTGTTTATACATAAGGACATTTTTTTCTCCAAATTTTTTGCTAGAAGATGAAAACACCCAAATGAACAGGTCCATCAGTTGTTTTTTTTTTCTCTCTCCTTCTGACATTTTAAACAATCTGAAGCCTGAAAATACGTAATTTGATTTCATCAATCTTCCAAGAAACCCTCACGTCATTCGTAGCACCAGCGGTGAAGACAACATGGTGTCATTTGGGGGATGAGTCAAATTCCAAAGCTCTGTATATGAAAAGAAGCATGTGAACTAACAAGATTACATAGATTATAAATTTCACGTTTGTTTCAAAATAGTCGACATCATTTACAATTTCTTTCAATGGGAAATATCTTATTTGCTTTGATAATATTTTCTTCCAGGATGTTAGTTGCTTTTTCCCAGGTATTTACTTTCTCTTTTGAAGATTACATGTAGCTTCCAGTAACATAATAGTGTTAGTGTCCGTTTATATATGAAATAACATTATTTTGAAATACTGCATTCTGGTTGTTAGTGTTTCCAAAGGATATTTTTCCTGGAACTGCATTCATCATGTTAACAGAGTTAAGAGAAATTGCAGCAAGAAAAGTTGTGGCAAGGTAATGACAAATGCCATTTGTAAAGAAAACTGAGGTTGAAACAATTTAATTTTTAAGACAATTCAATTTCAGTTCCTGACTGCTAGGGCAGACAAGTTCATTTCTAAGGAGAACAGAGCAGCATTTCCTGGGCAGGTAGTCAATGAAATAAGAGCTCACTGTGCATGAGACTTTGTCTGTGTCCTTTTTAAGCTTGTCATCTCCTCTCTGTGGCTTTCTCTCCCGTGTCTCTCTCTCCAGACCCCTGAAGAGCTCGAGGATGACTCAGACTTCGAGCAGGAGGATTATGACGTGCGCAGCCGAACGAGTGTCCAGACTGAGGATGACCAGCTCATTGCTGGCCAGAGTGCAAGGGTGAGTTTAAACTCCACATGCCTCTGGTGAGTGACCAATAAAATAGTGACCAATAAGAGCTCTGCCTCGGAAAGCAAAGGCTGTGATTTCCAGTTCTCAGGGTCGTTTAAGAAAGGATGGGACCAGGCTGACGGAGGTGTTGAATGTTTGTTCATGTCAAACCTATTTAAGTAGCATTTATTGAATGATCTTGAGGCTTTTGTGGTGCCTAGTATCAGCTGCTTGCTCCAGCTAGTGCTGTAAGAGAAGGCTTTGCAGGTTTGGAATGTGCTGAAACCGTGGGAGTAGTCAGCAAATTAAAAAAAAAAAAAAAAAGAAAAAAAGGCAGGAAAAAAAAGCATCATGCTGTGACATCTGAATGGAACAGNAGGGCACCATGTGCTGTATCCAGAGAAATCTTACATTAGTCAGGTTTCCCAGTGTGCAAACCTGTCAAGAAGATCTGTTTAAGTTACTGAGTAGTCCCTGTAATTTAATTGTAATTGAAGACATTTGCTACTGAGTCAATGTAATTTTACCAGGGTAATTACATCATGATAAACTCCAGTCATTGTGATTTGCGACCTCAGCTTGTGCATGGGGATTGCAAATGAAGCTGATGAGTGCTTCAGGGGTCACAGGTGCTGGGGAAGTGAAGTCTGTTAACACTCAGGAATATTCCTGTTAACGCTCAGGATTATACCCCCTTCTGATGAATGTTTACCTTTTACTCAATAGGCTTCTCAGCTCAGATTATTTAAAAAAAATCAGAATATAATTTTGAGGGAAATGCATCATGAAAATGTATTTGACTGGAAAGAAATTTTTTTTTAAAGAAAAGCCTTTTAACATTTTCCAGCAGAGAACCAGCGGGAAACTGGGAATTATCTGAATGATTTTCATGGCCGTTTCACACAAGTCTGGTTTGTTCTGATGAGCTAGAAGTGAAGTAATGGACTAAATGAGAAGCATCCTCCCTCCACACCCAAACACCAGCAAAAGCTGGTAACTGGAATGAGGATTTCTTACCTTGGAGTCTGGAAGAGGATTTGTAGGGCTGAGAACCTATGGACCAACAAGCAAAGCTGCTGTGAAAGCTCAGAGGACAGAGGAATTTTCAGCTGCTGTAGGTCGAGGCTTGACACAAAGATTTTACATCCTGAAAAGAAACAGTAGACTAACAAAAATCTTAAAGGAGCTTACTCAGAGGTGTGGGAGAAATGCAAGACGTGGATCCAGTGGAATGGGCAGAGGTTTCTTTTTGCCTTAAATTAATTTCCTTGAATATTGAATATAGATGGTAAATAAACCATACCCCATATCAGAAAAACTGGAGTTTTATCATGACATCCCTAAAGCAAAAAATGTTGTCTTTGCATATCGAGGACATAACTTATAAATTCATTTTCATCTACATGAAGAGAGATGGATCCCAGAGAGCTGGGTGACCAGGAACTGACATGGCAAACTGCAGTCCCAAGAATTGCAGAATGGTACCTGGATACCTTACTCTGAGAAGGATGACAGAACTGTTCTGGATGTAGTTGACTATCTTTTGTGATTTTTATATTTATAGGGCATAAAGTCCTGTTTGAGACATTCAAAGTATTGACTACTGAAGTAAGTCTCAGCTAGAACAGAAATGAGATAGAGTACAGATTATTCTGTCAAATTTCACAGCCTTTTCATCCTTTGGTTACATTTAGGATTGGGTAGCATGTCATCCTTTCTTGATCTGAAACTCAAGTAAAGACTACAGTAATTTTTTTTACTGGGAATCGAGTTCACCTGGGGATTTAGGATTCTTAAAGTCTATTACATTTATTTTGGTTATTATTGCTGCTGCAGTTAAAACCTACTTTGATCAGCTACACACTGTATAAACATAATATATCATAAAGACAGTTGCTGAATAGCATAGAGTGCAATGTGTTACAGGAAGCAACAAATGATGAAAAACTAAAAGGAAAACATGCTAAGCAGAAGCTGCCCAGTCCCTAGTCTGGAGTGCTAAGCGGAAGAGTATCTTATCTGAACCTTTTCTGTGGAAAAGGTGCAAAATATATTTATTTGTGGAATGGAATGGATTTGTTTATTATGCTTGCTCCATAAAGCTGTTAGTGTTTCAGTAGAAAGACTTGTGTTGGTCTTTAGTAAAAATAGAACTGTAATTTATGGGCTGCATTTGCTATAGGATATGGCTGCTTTGAAGGCACATCAGCAGCTGGAACAGAAATATTAAAGCACTGTTTACCAGTTTAAAGAGTGTTCAGGTGAAGCTGCCACTCGAAGAAAACACAGGCAAGTCATGCAGATAAACTTCCCAAATTTCACTACTCCTATCACAGTCTCTTAACTTCAGTTAATTACTCAGTTCTAGTGTTTTATGTGCATTTTATATATTTATTTATTTATTAGCCTGACTTACACTGCACTTTTCTGTGCAGAGACTATTATGCTAACATTTGAAACTGCTGAGTTACATTGATAAGGCCTAATTACAACTCGTGTTGAATTTTAATTTGATTAACTTGCAAATTTCTCATTTTCTGATCTACTGTTTATAACCCTTTTTAATTTCAGTTTTGGAAAAGGTCAATTACGAATTTTTAAAAGCCAAGAGCATTTTAAGAATATGTAGAAAAAGACTTCAGCTGATTGAAAGTGACATAAACAAGAAAAAAATGTAATGACACTTAAATATGTGTCACACCCCATTAAATGCATAATGTGGTCTTCAGAACCCCTAAAGCCAAATAGTAGCTCAGCTTGGAAATCATTATTCAAAGTGTCCGTTTGATCTTCAAAAGTAATTATTATAATTTTTTAGGGTTTTTTGGAGGGAAGTTCGTGCTTTGTTGATGCTGAGGCAGATCAGTATCAACCTGTTCAGTGCCTTTTTGCATCTCTTCCAAGAGACAATTAGAACATTAAATATCATTAAAAGATATGTTTGTTACAGTTCTCTTCAAATGTATTGTCTTGTGTTAGTGTTGTGTTAATCTGAATTCCTCTATTTCTGACAGAGAATGAGACTAGGGGAGACACAGCAATTCAGTCTGCCTTTTCCCATAAATGTCACTCATTTTATTCTTCCTCATAATTGAGATTTAACAGGAATTTAATCCTCCTGTGTCAACTGGTGAATAATCTTGACATCATAAATATAAATTTTATCATCTTGAAAGTGCAAGAAGAGGTACAGACGTGCTGCGAATGTGGTTTTGCCTGTCCTAACAGAAATCAAATGCCTACTGGATTTTGCTTGGCATCTTCAACTCCCATAAAAAGAAACTCGAGTTGTTGGGACCACTGGAAAATCCAGTTTGTAGCTTCCTTTTTTTTCATGTCCAACTCCTGTTTTTTCTCCAGGCTATCATGGCTCAGCTTCCCCAGGAGGAGAAGGCAAAGATTGCCGAGCAGGTGGAGATATTCCACCAAGAGAAGAGCAAGCTGGATGCGGAGGTGGCCAAGTGGGATGACAGTGGCAATGACATCATAGTGCTGGCCAAGCAGATGTGCATGATTATGATGGAAATGACAGATTTCACCAGGTAAGGACAAAATAACCCCAGCTGAGGAGCTCAGACGTGCCACATCTTCCCCTTTCTGCTCAATTTGTACCCTTTTGAGATGACTTGCCGTGGTTTCGGGGATGCAAAGTCATGGAACGCTCATCATATACACTCGTCCTGGATATTTCTCCAAATGGGATTAATCACGTGAAGTTTTTGTGCTATTTGCAAGCCTCTTTTATTTGCAGATCATTTTGAATTTCAGCAGCAAAGTTAGTCTGTGACCTTACAGACACTCCAGTGACATTTCGTTTAGTACCCATCTAAATGCATGTGCCTCTCTGAACTTTCAACATTTCAGCACAATTTGTGTCAATCAAAAATAATGGCAAAACTATTTATATCATTTGAACATTGAACATCCTCCCCAAAAAAATCCCAAATGAAATTAAACTGGTTTGATCTAATGCGTCGTGGGAGTCTGTCAGTAACGATTTTTTTTTTTCTTTCATTTTTTTCTCTATTAATGTCTCATTCTTCTCTAATTGCAGAGCATCAAAAGGCCATTCATTGATGATACAATATAAACAGAATTATTGTCTTTAACTATAGTCATATTGTTAATCTCACCAGGGAGAACAGTTTACAGGATTCTTTGAATTCCAGATCACAGTAATAAATTAAATTTCTTTCAGTGTTTATTTTTAAAGTGAGTTCAAAAGTTTAAATGGTATTTATCAAAATGTGATTACACAAAACAGAATGAAAATATTCCTGGGTTTCTTCAGGATTAAAACCAGACGTCCATTTATTCATCTCTTTGTGTTGCTCCATCTCTGGAAGTGTTCAAGGCCATTTGGTTGGGCCTTGGAGCAATCTGATCTAATGGTAGGGGGTGGAACTGGATGGAGAGGATATTTTACAGAATTCTGTGTTACTTTTGTATTTGTATTGTCTTTGTGTCTCTGATCGTTCTACCAGCAAAAAATAGAGTGAAAATCTGCCCAAATAGTGTCACTGTATCATAGAAGGAAGAAATGATGGCCTAAAGCAACAGCCCAGAATATGCACATTTTCTGCAACCTCCTGGACAACCTTTGATACATTGAACATGAAACTGAAAGTTTTATAATTATATACACCAGCATCAAAAGAACAGAACTAATTTGAGAATGAGAGAAAACTACTGTCACATTTGAAGTGAATTAAAAAAAAAATTAAAGTGCACCTCTGTCTGCATCAGATTCAATAACAAGTTGTTTAATATATTCCATTAAAACAGAAACAAGCCTTTCACACCTTTTTGGTTGGCCGTAACCTCAGCAGTGTTAAAATAGAATAATTTTTCAAATGCATGGAGTTTGTGACAGTCAGATCTGCTTATGTAATTAATGTAGAAACACACGAGGTCACCAAGAAGTATTGTTGCTGCAGTTTTAAGTTCACCAGAAGTGGGATACTTGTATTTCATTATCTGTTTAAGGTGGTAATGAAAGTCTGGAAAGAAGATTAAAATAGAAATATGTTTCAGCATGTTATTCTTGGCATTGTAGATAAAAAAATCCAATACAATGCAATGTTTTGCTTAGAAAAAACGCCTTCTGTTCCATTAAAAAAAAAAAAAATGTTTGATCATATTATGATTTTCCACATTAAAAAAAAATGGAAAATGAACTCACTTCCAGCTGAGCCTTTCTCAGGAGCAGCAGCAATTTTATTGGTACAAGCAGGATTAAAGTTTTGAGTCTGAAGCAAACTCAGGAAAGTCTGTGGAAACTTTTTGTCTTAATGCATTTTGGTAGCTTTAATGACTAAAATCAGAATTTTGTGCATCATCTTAAAAATATAGTGAAAGATCAGTCTTAAAGCTAGTTATACATGTTTTAAGTGTAACATTTCGGTGCATGACATAAGGATTATGCTTCACCTATCTTTATTTCCCAACAAAAAGTCTACTTAAAAAAGGTTTTCTAAAATGTGACATTTTTGCCCTAGACACGATGGGCTGAACATTTAGCACAGGCTTGGGAATCACATAATTTTGAAATAGTTGTGTATTCCAGGAAGAACAGTGGCTTAATAAGCACTTAAAAATGCATATACTATTAAGTACAGCTCATGTGCTTGAAGGCACCATCAGACTAAATTGCCAGTGAGGCATTTTGTAAGGGAGAGGAAATACAGCAGACAGATTTCTTAATCAAGCTGTACTATAAAGTACTTAAAAGGCAAAATTGTAATAAATTAAGAAGACATTCGTGTTACTATTTTAAAATTGAGCACTGAACAGGGTCACTAAAACTGTTGCCTTTCATGATTTATTGAGACCATGGGTAATTGTCTTGTGTTTCGCAGAGGGAAAGGCCCCCTGAAGAACACATCCGATGTCATTAATGCAGCCAAGAAGATTGCAGAGGCAGGATCCAGGATGGACAAACTGGCACGGGCAGTAGCTGATCAGGTAGCCCCAAAATGAGCAGAAATACAGTGTAACATCTATGGATGAGTTGCCTTTTGCAGGAAAAGTCTGTCTTGGCAGAAGATTACCTGTTGGGAGTCTGGATCCTGATCTTCCCACAGAAGCTGGTTCTGCTACACCCATCAGCATTTTGCAGAACAGGAAAGTCATAAATGAGTCTCTCCAAAGCTCAGAAATGCCTGACTGTGGCAGCCTCACTTCTGGGCCTGTTAGAATTAGATAGAGACTCTTTCAGGTTGGGAAAGACCTGTGAGAGCATCACATCCAAAATGTATTTGCTGTTAAAAAAGCAGTAGGGATTTGGATGCTCCATTCCTCTTGCCAAATGCCTAGGAATCCTTAGATTCATTTCAGCTCATTCTTCCAGCAGTTTTCCCTTGATATGAGACTTTACTCCTTCCAAGTTCTCTGACTCCCTGTTTTCTGGTTTGCCTCACTGTGCGTGTTCTGGGGTTCGTGTCCTCACTCCTATTGCCAAATTCATGTCACAGCTGAGCAGATGAACTTGCTGTATATATATTTTCAGACTGGATTATCTATTCATCTGGAGAGCAAGAGGAAGCATCGTATTAAAAATCAAGAGACAAATTTCAAATCCATGTCCTGCATAGCTCATTTTAGATTCAGGCAAATTAAAGTTCACTATTTTTTCCCTTGTAAATTTCCTATAGTTTCTTTCATTTCATTGTCATCAAGAGAAAATTTGCTGGAAATGGGAATTGGTAGCTTCCTTGCCTCTAGTCTTTCTCTTCAAAATAAGTGTGTCTTTTTCTTCTTCAAGTTAAGACTGTGATAGTGTGTAACACACCCTCCCGTGGAATATGGGCCAGAGTGGCAAAAACTCCAAAGCTGCCCATTTTCCTGTGACCTCAGAAATGTTGGGTTTTGGTTTTCTTCAGCAGGAGCAAGCATTTTTCCTGTAGTTAACCCATTCCAGTCTTTTCAAATGTAGCGTCTGTTCATTTTAACACAGGAAAGAAGAAATCCATCTGTCAGCTGATGAAATTCCTAGTGTGCAGTATTTGCAGAGGTGGAATATTTTAAAGAAAGAAACACAAGGAAACTTGTTATGCTTAGAGTGGCTTGACTTGAGTCACATTTTAAATTTCAGAGGGCTGTAACACTAATAATAAACAGTGAAATCATTTTGAGGATGAAGTATTTGTTTTAATGCTTACACTTCAATGATGTTTCACAGAACTTTGGAAACCCTCATGCAATATAAACATTTTGTGGACAGTTGCATTTTTAATTATTGTTCCAATGAGAGCCCTTACATTTTTTTTCACTCCAACGTACTTATATTTAAAGCCTTGACAGCTCTCTAGAGGTATCGCTCTAAAGTTCTTTCCTTTCAGTTCATGGACTTCAAGAATTGAGTAAATATTTTTATATTAAATTGACACCAGTAGGGAGAAGAGGTCTTTTAGGGATTAATGCCTGAAAGATGTGGCAACTGTCTGAGGAAGAGAGGCTCTATAGCAGCCACAGTGAAGCTCCAGCTTTGTTTACTATTAATTTTAAAGGGAGAGAAAAAAGCCAAGGGTCTCCTTTTGGGATTATGGACAACAATATATCTGACTACTTCATCATGAACACATTCCTTGCCAGCATTAGCTGCAGGGGCGGGGAGGGCAGAGTAGTAATCTCAAGGCAGGAGCTGTGATGTTATTGATTTATGTGCATTTAATTCTATCAGTTTTTCTTGAAATGCTCTGATAATATTTTTTTTTTAATTGAGCATAAACTCTTTAAGGTGATAAAAAGGCATATTTGGAATGTTTGTTCCCCAAGCTACGCAGGAACATTGTCAGTCAGGCTTTGCTGGGTAGCCCCAAAGAGTATTTATTGGAGACATGCTGTTAGCAATGGACTCTCTTAGCTCTGTTTCATCAGAGTGAATTACTGAGGTCTGTTCTCCTGAGGCAAGACTTTGAATATTAACTACAAGGCTGTTGTTTGTTATGCTGTTGATATTGTGGGGGATGATGCAGTTTCTATTAAGAGTCCCAGAGACTGAATAAATTGTACTGGAGCCTTTTCTAGTCCTATTGATTATGAAACCCTCATAGCATCCAGCACATCTGACCTTATCTAATCCTCTGAATGTCTGCACAAATGCCAGGGAGGCTGCCAGGCAGACAAGAGTTGGCATTAGAGTGGGGGTAACCACTCAGAACTGGGTTTATCTGGACTTTAACTGGTCCATATTGGATGTTAACTTGGACACCCAGCAGGCAGCCTGGAGTTTCAAGTTAAACCTGGTTTTTTGGCTGCTCAATACAATACCATAAATAAATGCAGAGCATAATTTAAAACTATTATTTTCATAATGCTGATAAAGAGGTTTCTCATTTTACAGAAAAGTAGAGTCCATCTTTAGGTTTCAATTCATAAATCTTGAGTTAAATGAAAGGTACAATTTGGGTTTTCACACTTTATCAAGTACCTCATGTAAAGACAAAGTGGAATAGATCCACCTAACACACACATATTGCCACTATCTGATTAGCTGTCTCTAAGCTCATGAACTCAGCTACATCTAATCAATATTTCTGTTGTCTGCAGTGCCCAGACTCCGCCTGCAAGCAGGATCTGCTGGCCTACCTGCAGCGCATTGCCCTCTACTGCCACCAGCTCAATATCTGCAGCAAAGTGAAGGCAGAAGTTCAGAACCTGGGAGGAGAACTCATTGTATCAGGGGTAAGCTGGGATTTGTATTTAGCCATTTATTTCCCATGTAGCACTTAAAAGGGAGCATTTCTGATTGCAATAATGTACAAAACAAAAATCCACTGATTCATAAGCAAGTTTTTTTTTTTTAAATTCTATCACCATTATTCCAGGCCTTACAATAACTTGTGTAGAGCAATTTGATTTTCCAATTACCCTTTGTTTATACTAACCTTATAGAATCTTCATTCTTCCAAAAGAAAAGTAATTTTATAGCCTAGAAAGTCATTGCCAAGCTGTGAATATTATAATTATTTGGAGCTTTTGTATATTTGCTCATTATAAATCTTCTTTCCTATGTTAGTACTGGTAATTTCCTTCCTCTGTGCAGAAGCCAACTCTGTATGAAGTGCATATTGTTAAGATGGTGATGACTAATGGGATTCATTCACTCAGGTTCCAATGCACACTAGGTTTAGCAAAAGAGTCTGGAAGGCCAGCAAAATATTTTCAATTTTGATGCATGTGCTGTTTTCAAATACCATTACAAGCACAGATTATATACTCCAATACCACCCAGTTATTTCCCTTATTTTCAGTGAACACTACAAACTTCTTACACACAACCTTTTGTAGAAATAAAGACAGGCAGCAGTAATACTATAAGCAATGAGGGTTTTACATTTTTAAAATATTTTTTCTTTCCTTCTCCTGTGATGGCCTTTGAGCCTCTGGGAGAATACTAGAACCAAGCAGTAGCAATGACTGCTCTTCATGATTTTATTTTTTCTTTCCCACTAGTTTAGCCTCATGACACCTTTGTTACCCTCTAACTCAAGTACAGACCATATGTATGTAAATTTATAACATATTCCACTCTCCTGAGTGTGTTTTCAAAACAATGATGATTTGTGAGACCCAAGAAGCTCAAAACAAATTGTTTCCAAATGTGATTTTGAAAAAGCACCCTTTCATTGTTTAAGCCCAATCAAGTACGAAGATTATAAGGACAACAAGCTTGTGCCCTTCATTCCATCCATGAGATTCCCCAGTGGCATCACTGGCCTTCCTCAAACATATCAAAAGTCACAGAAAGTGTTCTCAGTCACATAACTTTTTTTTTTTTTTTTTTTGCAAAGCACGATAGAAGGTCTTAAACATTTGCCAGGCTTTCTTGGATCAGACATTCTGAAGTCATATACACAATCCTAAAAAGAGCTGCTTAAAGGTTCCTGTATCTGTCCTCCAATTGGTCTTCACTTCTTGACGTATGTACGTATGTAATTTTAATACCTTGATCTTCCCACAGCAATGAAAAGATCCTCTTCCATTTCCCTGACAGCAACGGCGTGGTCTGTCCTTGTATCACTGACAGCTATGCTGCATCGTAATTGCTATGATCTTTTCTTACCTCCTGCCATCTGGGTCCAGCCTTTCATACCCATTGAGTTGTCATGTTCATCTCTCTAAAACAATTCCCCGAATCAGTGCTTCTCCCAGCTTGGCTTTTGTGGTTGTGTGTGTTTCTTTTTTCGAGTCTCTTTATTCAGTGTTTGTGGATGCTGAATAAGCCATTGTGAACCTCGAGCATCTCCTCGTTCCTGGAACATCCCCATCCATTGTGGAATTATGAGTGGCCAAACCGCTTGAGTTCATCATTCCAGTCTGGCATTGTTGGCACCCGCTGCTTCCCAGGCTCCATCACCATTGTGTTTCTGTTTGGTGGGGATTTCACAGTCAGTCTCAAAGGCAAAATGAGCTTCAACCACGGAAATTATTTGGGTCTGTTCCAAAGACTCGGTAAAACTGACCTACAGAAAATTTGAAGATTGCCCAGCTTGCTTCTTCTGCTGGTGCTCTGAACAGGAGGAGGTATAGTGAGTTGAACTCCTGTGCATCCCTTTGTGAGCGAGTTTTCTTGTGATCTGACATGACACAGTCGGTGCAGAGCTTTCCTGACAGTGTTTTCTGAGCTGTTGATCTTCAAGGTGCTGGGTACTGTATGCTCCTTTGCTATCCAGAGGTCTGGTATCCAAGTGCACATCCACATCTGCTTGTCTACTTGCTGCTTCTGCTTCCATCTTCTTCTTCATTCTCTCTTGGATAGCCAATTACAAATAAACAGTATTTTATTTATACCAAAATGAAATACCATTATTTGGCAACTTGCATACAGTACAATGCTAGAAGTGCTATAGGAATCCAGAACTCAAGCTTCCCAACCTGTGCCTACAGAAGTAAGTTTCTGTGATTGTGCTGAATTTGTTTTGATGTAAACATCAAGCACCATGACAATTATTACAATACTATAATTTACTACTGTGTTTACAAAGAACCACAATACTATTCAGAACTATTATGGGGAGTAGCATCTCTGCTTGAATTTTTTCATTATTAAGAATATTAATCAATATTTATAAATTAAATGAATGTATGCATATGTATGTTTGGATCTATGTGTGGGTGTATGCACATTTATATATAAAGGAAAGAGACATAAAAGCAATTAAAAGCTAAAAGACAGATGAAAGCCACCCCACAGTTCTTACAGTTTTGTTAGAGAAAAATATGTTGCAACAACTTCAAAAATACTGTGTACATAACATTTAGTGTGCTGTATATCTTTTGATAAAACTTCTATTTCCTTTTTTTCCCCCAAGATTCAGTAGTTCGGTATGGTTTATCTCTGAAAATAAGCATAAAGCTGATCTTGTTTGCTTTTTCCTCTGTAGATTGATATGATTCTAGCATAGCATATGAAGGGTCCTTTTTGGCATCAGTGACTTTGCTGCAAATAGGAAAACAGATCAAAAAGTAAGAAAATGTCACAGTCCTGAATTGTGAATTATTTCAGTAAAGGACCCATTGTTGTTTTCCCTTTTCTTTCTCCCATTCCTTCTCCCCTCTGCTCTTTTTTCTCCTTTGATCTTTCCCATCAGACTCCCTCCATGCAGATAGCAAAATTATTTTTACCAGTTGAGTAAGACCTGGCAGTTGGGAGTTAGCACACATCAGCTAATTCCTCATTAATATTAACAGGGCAAGGACAATTTAGACCGTCTGTTGACTTGGCCCTTTATGTTCCAAGGTGAGACTCTTAAGTCCTGATTCCAATGGAGTTTTGAAAAGTAAAATGAGGAAAAACCCTGGTACCACTTCTTCAGTGAGGAGCCCTGAAAACCCAAATAAGATTGCAGGGAAGAAAGTAGCAAAAAATGGTGAGGAGCATGTTAGATAAAGGCAAAAAGAAGTTAATATCAAAAATTGCAGAAGATTTAAAAAACATTTCTAACTGTGTAGATGATATTCTTGTTCATAATAAAACTCTCTTTGACCTTGGTCCATAAACAGATATATGTTTCTGTAATTTTATATTTCAATATTCAATTTCTAGTTCCCCTCTGAGGATAAACAACCTCCTTTAATGAAATTACAGAGCAAAAGCACTTCAAAGTAATTTGCTTTGTCTCTTGCTTTGGTTTATTTAAGGTAATGCATATTTGCTTCATAATGACTTGCAGTGTTGTATTGGAATGAATCCTCTGAGGTGCTGAGAGTACACTACTCTCAGTGAAGTAAATCCCATTTACATATACTTAGTTCTTGATGATGGCCTTGCCTTTTTGTGGGAGCTACTTTTGTTCAATAGAGTTGCTTTTAATGATGGTGTTTCTTATTTGGATTTAAAAAATCAGACTTCTAACTCTAGGGCTGCTTTATTTTTCTAGCATTCTTTTCTGCCTCTTGTTAGCAAGAGAATTACAATAAAACAAATCTATATATTAATTTCCTATTGTAGAATAAATATCCACTTGTTCTATTTACTGCTGCTCAGAAGCTGATCAGCTCATTTACCTACTACCCGTTTAGGCTATGAGCTTGCATTTTTTAAAGTTCTTGTTTATGTCAGTAGACTTGCCACAGTTTTTCCTGTAGGATTAGCTTGAGCAGAATTTAAGAAAATCCCTTATCCAAGGCAGCTCCTTATCATGTTCAGGTTTGATTTAGAGCTCTACAGATAAAATCAGCTGTATTATCAGAAAATTTGCCAAAGTCCTAAACTTCTGAACCAGACAGATATGCAAGGTTGTACAGAATAGCAGCTGCGTGCCTTTGAACACAGTCCAAAAAATATGGAATCAATAGCTAAAGCACACTCCAAACATACACTTTAGCTGGATCCAGTTCCCAGTTATTTTCCAAGTCCTATTTATCTTAACATAATAGGCTCAACTGTGATACCCAGAGAATGATTCCTATATTCTGTTGAAGGTACAAGACAGTTTAGTTAAGATTGTGAGTTTATCAAGGAGTTCTTGCTTGGTGAATTTAAGTGAGGAGTTTGGCAGGAACAGGAAGGTAAAAGGGCTGGAGCCTCCCCGTTAATTTTGGACAGGACATGATGAAAATTGGCATAACACCTGGACTGGGAGGGTGGATACATAAAAGTATGAACAGATACAGGAAGTACTGCAAAATAATTGTATGTTTATTTGTGATCAGAGATAAGAGTAAGGTAACCAGAAAGAGCCAGTCCTCATCAAACATGAATGAGCCTCATTATTTATCAGAGAATAGCAGTGAGCATCCAGCATTATGTCAGGTGAACTCATCAGCAGTTTCCCTATCGGTTCTGCCTGCAGATCTTACATCTAATAAAAATGGCTAAATGTCTTACTTTTCTTTCAGTTAAGGCTAAATCACACTAAACTACCTTGTTCTTTAAAAGCAAGTTGTTATCATGTGGGCAGTGAAGTATCAAGTTACTACTTCCTAATTCTGTAGACTCAAAGAAAAATCAGTTTGCCTGTTTGAAGTTTACCTGTTATTAAAAGTGAGCAAGGCCATCTTTCATTGAATTTGGATTAAGAGCAGGTACCTAAACAGTTTCTTAAGAGCTGCTGATGGAGTGTTTTATTTCCCTGAAACAGAAAGCCTTTCTGGGGTGTTTCGCTTTGTTTGTTTTAAAGTTGGCAATTGGAGAGAGCCTTTGCATTTAAGATGCTGAAGAGAGCGGACAGTGTTGGTTTGGGGTTTGGTAAACAGAGCGATTTAATTCTCCTGAACCAGGCAAGAATTGAGCATTACGTGAAAGAAAGTTTCCTGAAGGGAGAGTTGGTAAATTGACAAAACTGTTGGGTTCCTTTTCTTCAAGATTCTCAGGAGTGCAAAAAGGTTACTCAGCTAGTGACAAAATGAGTTTTGCTATAAGTTTATAATAGAAATGGAACAACTGGCCCACATATCCTTGTCTCTAAAGTGTAGAGAAGTGGGTAAGGAGTTGGCTGCATGGTTGCACTCAGAGAGTTGTAGTGAAGGGCTCACTGTCCAGGACACCAGAGAATGAATGTGTTCCTCGGGGGTCCGTGGTGGGACTGGCACTGTTTAACATCTTTGTCAGTGGCATGGACTGTGGGATCAAATGCACCCTCAGCAAGTTTTGTGACAACACCGAGCTGTGTGGTGCCACTGACACACTGTAGGGGAAGGATGTCATCCAGAGGGGCCTGGACAGGCTGGAGAGGTGGGTCTGTAAGAGCCTCATGAAGTTCAGCAAGGCCAAATGCTTGGTCCTGCGCCTGGGTCAGGGCAATCCCAGGCACAAACACAGGCTGGGAGGAGAATGGACTGAGAGCAGCCCTAAGAAGAAGAGCTTAGGGATGTTGGTTGATGAAAAGCTCCACATGACCCAGTAATGTGCACTGGCAGCCCAGAAAGCGCGCGGGTGCCAGGCTGCATCCAAAGCAGGGTGGGCAGCAGAGGAGGGAGGGGATTCTCCCCATCTCCCAGGAAACCAGCCATAGTATAAGAGGACACAGTCTTAAGCTGTGCCAGAGGAGGTTTAGGTTGGACATTAGGAGGAATTTCTTCACAGAAAGGGTGTTTAGACATTGGAATGGGCTGCCCAGGGAGGTGGTGGAGTCACTATCCCTGGAGGTGTTTAAGGAAAGACTGAACGTGGCACTCAGTGCTGTGGTGGTGTTGGGTCATAGGATGGACTCGATGAGCTCAGAGGTCTTTTTCAACCTAGTTGATCTTGTGATTCTGTGGAAGCAGAGGGTAAAGGACAGCACTTTGGAAATAATAAGGAAGTAAGCCAAAGAAATAGGAAATATGAAATGGTCAGGGGAAGAAAGCCAAACCAAAAGCAAGATAGGAGTATGAAATCAAAGAATTGCAATGTTGGGAAAGGATGAAGTCGGGACCATAAGGTTGGTTGAGCTCCACAATAATCTCTACTTTCCTAATATAACAAGCAGTGAGAGAAGATAAAAACTCAGGGTCTTTATTTTGGCAATGTGCAAAAAAATCTTCCAGGACAGGAAGGCTGGGGCTGAGTGGGGAAGGTGAGAGACCTTGATCTACACTGTGTATTCAACTAATTCTTGTCATCTGCTTTGGGAGACTGTAAAGACATGAAAGATATAGAGAGATGTTTCAGCTGGACAGTTTGGGTTAGAGATATATTTAAATAACCTCTGCATAAGTGTTTGAATGTATGCAGATATATTGATAAGCATGAAGGTGAAATAAAGCCATAGTAAGTGTACTCTGTTGCAAAATATATGGCTATGTGAAGCATGTGTACTTACACAGGTTTGGATAAACCTTTATCTGGAACAAATTTGTTTGAACTGACTTAATATAGGAGTTTCCAACTCCTGCTGGCACAGAATGTCCCTCAATACGGTGTCCAAGAAGGGACTACCTGATGATGTAGCAACATAAAAAATTTATCATCCTGACACCGAGTCAATTCACTACTCCTAAAGGACAAAGGCACCGGTGACTTATGCAGGTTAATCAAAATGAGTGCTGATAAAATCCCTCATGGTCATATATTTGTTATATATGAGGTATTTTATGGAAGCACAGTCTTAGGGCTTTCTCAAAGTTAAAACAGTGAAGAATTCCTAATTATCCTATGAAACATCTTAAAGATAAATAAAAAAAAAAAAGGCGCATAAATAGATGTATCTGTAGTGGATAGATGCATCTAAATGATAGACAGATGTATCTAAAGCCATTTGCAATACCTCTCCCAAATATTTGACAATAATAAGAGTTTAGTTTGTTACATGTAGCTTACCTGTTGCATCCCAGGAAAGGTAGAATGGACCAGGAGTCCAGAGAGTTTATGCAGTTGGCTTCCTGGGGGGATTCAAGCCTGGAGCAGACAGTGTAGCAGCTGAGAAGATCTAATGTCTGTAATCAACTCATTTCAAGTCAAAAGTTGTGCAAGAGTCCTCCAGAGGTCTCTTTAAAGGGGCATTTGTACAGCGTTTTGGTTCAGCCAAGTGAAAGATCCCACAGGATCTTGTTCCTGTGTCAGGGAGTTCACAGGGTTTTGCTTTTATAACAGGTGCTGGATTGGATGATATTGCATTCCCTGAGCTTTGGGCATCAGGGGGATGATAGCTGTGATCCACATAAAAAACTGTGCAGAAGCCTCTAGAAAGGTTAATTTATTTTTATTAGTGTATGGCTGTTGCTTCAAAGAAGGTGAATGATGGCAGGCAAAGTTTATGTAAGGAAAAGCAGATGAACGAACCTCAAGACACAACTGAAAAATCCAACAAGAAAATTTTTTTTTGTACGATAATCTCGGTTCTTTTGAAGCTCCAATTTTTTGATATAAGGCTATTTTTAGGACTAAGAAAATACCTCATTTTATATAAATGCATGTGTAAACACACATAAATATGAAATATTTATACTTCGTAAAATACATCATAATCTTTCCATTTATGCAGGATACGAGCTATCCTGCATAAATGGAAAGATGTTATCTAGAATTTAATTTGCAAAGCAAAATTACACTGCACTTGTCTTCATTAGAATTTATTCATGGGGACAAGAAGCATGCACACCATCTATATGTCTGCATTCAGTAGGTTTAAGTTCAGACAGGCCAGACTTTTGTCCTTATTAAGAAGCATTTTGGCTCCAGGGAACATGTTCTTGTGCTTTATCAGGTGACTAATGTTCATGAATTTGTGAAGATTACATTTATTGAAATTTCCCATTAGAAGAATTTTCTGCGAAGAAAAGCATTTCTGATACCAAACAATATTAAGCCATTTAATTCCTTGAAAACAACGCAAAATGTTACAGATTCAAGACTGAGGCTTGAAACAAATATGGCCATAGAAAAAGATTAGAGAATTGAAGGAAATACTATTGTGTGTGCTTCATTGCATACTGCATTTGCTTTAAAAATAGCCACTCAAAAATTCAAAGCTTGCCTGCTGCAGTAGTTAGAGCTTCACTTCAGCCTGTTTTCCTATTCCAGGCCATGCTGAATGAGTTGGCAAGAAAATGGGAATATAATGGCTTTGTGATACACAAATTACACCAGCCCTGCAATAATTAGCAAGGCTCAAAGACCATTCTAACACACCCTAAGATATGGTCCTAAAGGATTATTCCTGTAAGAATTACTATAAAGAGAGGACTTCGGTGCTATCTGATGTTCACTTCTTTTCCTGTCTTACTGCCGTTAGAAGAGATGGTTTGGGACCAAGTGTCACCATTTTGTATTAGAATTCCTTTCCCCTGGGGCATTCTCAGTTGGCCTCGCTAATGCACAGCATAGATTTGCTAATAGGTTCATCCCAAGGCCTTAAATGAAACTGAGGTTTGTTTCTTGCACATGAAATTATGGGGACTGAATTTCCATGATGACAGATTTAACCCACAATGGGAGATTTAGGATTATGTTTCTTATAAAGAAGTACATCTTGTTGCTCTTGCAATTATTTAACTCCTTGAGTTGGAAAGTGGAGACACTAAATCTTGCTTCTAAAAGTACTGTCAGATAGTGCTTTTGCAGATATTAAAAGAGTAACAACTACGGTTCAGACTCATCAGTTCCTTTGACTTTAATTGTATTTCTTGACAACTGGAGTTGTAGATGAGTGACACATATAAAACCACTCCCAGACAAGAAGATGTGCCCTCAAGGGAAAACATTAACAGGTGTTGCCAACCTGAGCAAAATCAACTGCAAATACTGAACAGAACAGCTTAGAACAAAATATTTTAAAAACTCACAAAAGAGATGTGTTTCTGTTAAAGGTGGTAGGTCATAATGACCTTTAGAAAGAGAGCAAACTGAGTGAGGAAGGTTAAAAGTTGCCTTCTGTCTTTAACCTCTGAAATATTTTCTTCCACGCTTGGAACATATTAAAATTATTTATGTACCTCATAGAAGCAAAGGAAGAATAATTCTGTTATCACATCTAATCTTACATGACTGATAAGCAGCTGCATCAACAAAAAGGGTTTGTTTTGTATAATATATTTAAGATATTGATATGAAGTTAAAGTAAAAAACTATCCAGTATCATAAAAATCAATCCTAACCTCTTACTGAGGTATTCTCAAATGCTTTCTTTTAGCATCAGTTCTTTCTGATTCTGACTAATACATCATTAAAACCTTGTGAACTGGGTTACCAGGTAGGTAATAGTATGTCTAGAAACTGAGATGAAGTAAACAAGTAACATGTCCTAAATCTCATCAAAGACCAGATTAGAACTCTGTAAAACTGGATTAGAGCATCAATATCTGAGTCAAAAGACTGCAGAAACATTTTAATCCCCTTTTTATACCTGCAACTGGATTCACATTCCATTGTCAAAAAGTTTGAGAAGTTACAGCTTTACTCAGTGCCAGGTAGGATATTCCATATTTCATCATTCCTTAGCTATGACAGATAATGTACAAAAAGGATTTTCCCACTTATCCATCATGCTGATGCCCTACAGCAGCTGGCTCCCTTTGGGTCAGAGGTGTGTCTGTGTTAAGCTCTCAGACTTTTATGATGTGTGTCACTTTGGCATTTTTACGTGGCCTTTTCAAGCTCTCATTTCAATTCCTTACGGTCCGTCCATTTTTACCTCCTGTGTCTGTACCAGTCTGGGTAATGCTTCTGCAGGGTTGGTAGTCCCCAGCTTCTCTCTGTGCTTTAACTTTACAGGCAGCAGCCAGAGGTGCCTGTGTGGTGTCTGCCTTTCCCACCACATGTTCATCTTTTTAAACAAGAAAGAAAGCACACTGGGATTTTTTTCCCAGCAGATCTTTGAGGTCAGACTGAACATGGACCCTTACTTTAAGCTGACTTCTAGTGCCTGGGTGCAAGTGATTAAATCAATTACTTGACCTGCATTCACATAGTTTCCTTATGCTGTTAGGCTTAACTTACATCCCTTAAGAAAATATTTTATATTAAAGTCTTCATTTACTGTCTCTTTGCGTTTCCATGCATTCATTTAATTAATCTTAGTTGTGTTCCTTGGAGCATTTGGAAGATTTCTGCGCTTTCTGGAATGTATGTTTTCATGAGGTGTGTTCTTTCTCTGCTTTTATTCAGTAATGTGTTCTAGTGTATGTTCACAACTCAGTCTTAAATTTGCTCTTCACTTAATATTCTCTTTATCAACTACAGATAGCGTACTAAGCAGAGCAGGTCAAGACAAGATTTCAGATTTAAGCAGTACTAGCCCCAAAATACCATCTGGGGTATAATCTGCTGCCCAATCTATTGAACTGTTTATATCACATTATCACAGTGGAATTTTCCATATTTCTCCATATTTCTTATCTTTTTACTGGAGAGTATCCTTGGCCATACTTAGTCTTCCAGGATTTAATTGTGCTACTTCCATATATTTCATCCCAATAAAAGACAGTTTAACTCTTTATCCCTCTAAACTCTCTCTTTAGGAGAACTGCTGTTATGTGTGTAATTTTTCTCATATTTAAGTTTATATCCTCTAAACATCCTTCTCTTTCTCAGAAGGAGCAACCTGGCTTAGGCTTCATGAGGTCTAGTGGTCACAGGAGTTCAAAATATGTTCCTACTTTATTTGGCAAAAACAACTGTGGTGCAGTAGTCGAGCTACAGGTTACCTAAGTTAAGAATTCACTGATTACTACTTGGTACTTTTTACCATAAAAGCCTTTAAAAATTGGATTTTTCTTTTCTCTTTAGCAGGCCATTAGACATAAATATTAATAAGGAGTCAATGCAATACAGGGAACCAGAGGAGGTTTTCCTCCTCTCTGTCTCCAAATGTGCAAATAGTTTGTACTCAAGAGATGATGTAAAGAGAAAACAGTTAAATTATGAACAGCACTGTCATCACTTAGCATTCCTCAGCTGCAGCCTAGTTTTGCATTGTGTTCCTGCAGTTACATTTCATCTCTAACAGCCACAATAACTCTTCATTTCGCCCACTGGGCACCCATTTGTTGAGTTTTTAAACCCACAAATTCACTGGTTTAAAGCAGCATCTGCAGATACTGCAGGATAACCATGATGATAAATGTTTTGAAGGTTAAGAAGGAAAATGCTTGACTTCTGTTGTTAGGTGGAGTGACTGGTACTAGACATGAGTCACACACTCTTTTTTCAAAAGAAGGAAAGGACAGAAAAATAACACACTGACTGAGCAGGGAATGCACACTAATCATTATTAAGACAGAAAAACTAATCATGATTAGATTACAATTCACATGATCCTTGTAGCACCGAAAAGCCTGAGGGAAAGCGTCAATATTAACTCTGTGTGCTTGTAATACATACCCTTAAAAGAGATTTAAGGAGTATTTATTTTTCCTCTTCCAAAAGGCAGGATCTTATGCTAGCAGTCTTTACTGGCGCTGAATAGTCCCCCATTCTCTAAGCAGTTTTATTTAATGGAGTTAGGTTTAGCAGCAGAAAAAAATATACTGGTTTTTTTTTTCAATTTTAGTCTACAGCTAGATTGTTAAGAAAATCCCAGTGGATAATACAAGCAATTATGTTTACTCCCAAACCTGCTTTTCCAGAATTTGGATGATAAAAATACGATTTACAATAAATTAGACTGAATATCCCATTTTAAGTCCTCCAGTTTCAGTCCTTGGGATGTTGTTTGAAAAAAAAAGTGTGCCTCAGCCTGTGTGGCTGTCATTGTCTAAAAACGTACATCTTTAAAAACATCACCTCTTTGCAATTTTATTGATATTTTCTGGAACTTGAAAGTGTGCTCTGTAAATAAATGTATGCCCAGAATTTTTATACTTCCCTCACTTGTTCTTTCAGCACAGTTTGTCAGTTCTCATTTTCAATGCAAGAAAACCACGATTCTTTTCCTGACCTCCTTCATGCAGTGGTGTAGGAGGCCCAACCCTCTGGATTACTCTACGCAAGGGTCAATCCACACGTGTGAATTGGATGTTTATCCCTCATGGGGGGACACAAATGTAATTCCTGTTGTAGTCACTGGAATTTTAGCTTCTTGCACTGGTGTGGATATTTTGGTGCAGTTTGGCTGTACAAAACCACACGTAAAATAGAGTCACTTGGGAATCTATTGACCAAATTGATCTGGTTGATAGATTGATGTCAGTCAGCGTTTAATTGGGATGGAGCTTTCTGTCCTCTCTGGTTGTCATCAAAAGGTGCAAAAAATTTTTCCCTTTTGAATCAGCAAGCCCTGCAGGGCTGGCAGGCTGACCCTGTGCTGTGGGAAGGAGTGAGAGGAACCCCCAAGCCAGTGGGGTTACTCATCGTGGAGGAGGCCCTGTGTCCTTGGCCAAGCATAGCTCCTTCAGCACACGTTCCCCTCTCTCCTCACCTCTACGCTACGGCACAATATTTCTCTTGCTCTCTCTCTCACTATCTCTTTTCTGTATCTCTCGGAAATCAGACTGGAGTTCAGAGCACTTTCACTACCTTTTATGAGGTAGAGTGTGATGTCATAGATGGGGGCAGGGCTAGTCAACTTTCCACCCACCCACCCACCTGTGCTGAGGGAGCTACGCTTGAGACTGGAAGCGGTGACTCCTCAACGGTGAGTAACCTCCTGTCTCATCTATGTCTTTATAGCTCTGGGGGTGGAGGGAAGAGACATGAGGATGGGGGATTTTCTTGACAGCTTCTCTTTTTTTTTTTAATTAACCATAGGACTCACAGAGTTAATTGCATGTGTTGTCTTAGTCACCTGCGAAGAAGCTTTTCCTCCCTGGCCTGAAACCCCAGAGTTAACTTCACCTGCAAAGCAATGGCCATGTTTCTCTGCAGAGGTGGTCCATTGGCTGATGGTTAAACTGATCCTTCAGAGTTTATATTGCCCTGTGAAAAGGCAGGCTCTGATCCCCTTGAACTCAGTTGCTAAACTTCCATTAATTTAATTACAGTGTTTAATTACGGTGCTGGGCCATAATTTTCCTGAAGTTCTTTATGATTAAAGATAGATGGTGTTACTTATATATTTATCATTACTAACTGTGGATAATGGCTGTTTATATGGGACAGGATTTCTTTTTTTTATATTCTCTATTACTGTTTTTATTCACTTTATCCAGAATATTTATGAAGCTGTGTATTGACAATAAGCCAATTATAAGACCTATTTTATAGATTAAATAAAATTCAAAGGTAAATTTTGGAAGACATAAAATTAAGCAGGAAACCCAGAGGAGATGTAACTCAGATTTAACCTTTGAAATTATAAATCAAAGCATTTGACTCTTTTTTCTTTGATAAGAACTTGAGATGGGCAGGGATACTGCTGACTGAATTTCTTGGTGTGTTTTTTGTCTCACTACCTAAATGTTACAATTTTACTTTAAAGCATTGTCTTGTTACCTATTTCCCTTGGCCCCAGGTATTACTGCTTCACTGTTTTAATATCCCTCAGCATATTAAAAAAGACAAGATGGACTATGAAGACCTTCCTTTCTTGTTCTGCCTCCTGGGTATCTATTAAAGCTGTCAAGATGTCAGAGCTCTCATACTAAAAGGCAGAAGAAGGATCATATGTAGATGTTGGGCCCTAGGGATACTGCAAATCTTGCTATTCTTGTTCATTTAAAGCTCTTTACCAGCTTCGTGTGGGGTCTTGTCATATCCCAATGAGAGGCACTAAAAGGGAGCAACATGTCCTCGATAAATCAAAGAAAGAGAGTGCAATCACAGCCTTTCCAGCAGAGGTGGTCCATAGTCTGATTGATGAAGTACTTCTATTTCCAGGTGACTAGGTAGCTTTGAGCAATTGGGTAAGGATGCAAACCATTCCATCTTCTGGTCAGTGGCATGAGTTGAGAATTGGTCCATAGTGATGGATGGATATTCCTCCCTGATGACTCAAGGATGCTCTTTGTATCAATGCACAGGAAATCTAAATGAGATTCGGGGAGGGTGAGAGTCTTGTTTACAAAGCTACCTACCAAAACTTTCACAAATGGTTGTTGCCCTCCCTGTCAAAGAGAAGAATAATGACAAGGAATATAAAAATATCTCCCTGACGGATGGTAGCTTTTCTAGCTTTGAATAATGTGCACAAGGAGTTTTATTACTACTGTTTATTCCTTTAGTAAACCAAACACTGAAATCTCCAAATCTTCCTTTGCAAAGCCGCAAACTTGCCTAGCAAATTTAGCTTCCCCAGCAAACTTTAATCTTCTCAGTAGGAAAGGAAAAACAGGTTAGTCAATCTCTAATGTTTCACTGGGAAAACTTTATGGGAATTGCTGCTCTTAAAGATGATTTGAAGTTTGTTCTTTTCAGAGGCAAATGCTTGGAGGTAAAATTTAATTTAGATCCTAAGCACATCCTTTGCTGGTGAGTTTATCAATTTGTCTTAGCACATAATTATTCTTGCATAATGCAGGAGATTTTAGTTTTTGCATGGAATTGATAAAACACAAGGAGCAACTGTACAGTGCCCTAATCTCACTTCAGTGATACAAAAGCAGTTTGGTGGCATAGAAACTCTTTTTATGAGTGGTATAAGGATTGGGAAAAGGGAATCAGAATTGGTGTCATTCAATAATGGTGGTGAATTAGAGACAGTGATCAGCACTGAGGGGAAGTCGTGAGACAGAAATGTCAGTGGATTACTCTGAATCCAGAGAAATTTGCATTCTAAATTTATCTTGTAAAATGAGCAAATTAGGAGTTGGCTGACTTCTGTATAGTGGGGAGTTTGTAGAGCAAATGATATTCCAAATTATATGAACTGTTGCAATAATTAACCTGAAATCTGTCTGTGCCAATTCTAATAACAAATTTTTGTCCAGGTAACCCCAGGCTGTGAGTTTGGCTGAATAACTTAACATTGGGAGAATACATAATGTTACCTTTACTGAGCTAATTCCCCTGTTAAATTATTTTACTGGCAGCTATGATTTAAAAAAAAAAATTAAAATATCTGAAGTGCACAGATTACTACATTTCACAGCTTAGGCTTAAATGTGTATTCAGTCAGTTACGAAGTTTGTTTAATATTATTTACATGTACATTACATTACATTAAAATATTATAAGGCCTAGATTTCAGCTGATTTTATTTAGTGTTTCATATGAAAACTTTTAAAGCAAATATCTGAGAAATTTCTTCCAATACATGCTGATTCAAATGAGTTAAATCTTCATAAATTATTAGCAAACTGAACATTAATTTTTGATACGGTATTCTTAAAAAATTTATTGGTTTATATTTGCAAGCACGTTGTGTATAACTGTCTCAAAACAAACCCAATATATTAACTAGTATATTTACACCTATATATTTAAGGAGATCAACATTTAAATGACAGATTTATTCCTCAGTCATAATGGCAAAGGGTGAGCAATAGTTTAATGATGTAAGATCATCTACAGGGATCAAGCATTTTTTCAGTATGATTAAAGCAGCTATGTGAAATTCCCAATTTTTCTCTGTTTGCCAGGCTGATTTCTCTTACAAGTTGAATTAAAACTTTGTGGGTTGGTTCTTACCTTCTTTTTCTATGTGAGAAGTGAGGGAGAGCTGTGAAATGCACCATCTGTTCCCAAACTGTGTCAGCTGGCAAAGAGATGCTTCTCCCCCTGCCCTCTCTTGCTGCAGTTTTGAGCTGGTTTAGCACCATTGCCTCAACACGAATCGCTGTGGATTTAGTCTTGTTTAAGCAGAAGAAGTCACAATGACAGCGCACAGCATTCTAGAGGACTCTTCATGTTGATTTGATTTGCAATCCTTTTAAACCTCGACCTCAGCATGTGTGAATTTACAACAGAAATGCTCCCTAGCACCTGAACTGACTGTAGTGGATGGAGGAAACCGGGACTGCCGTAACATCTCGGACTTTCTGATCCTGGCACAGTTGCACTCAAAGACATTAAACACGATTCTCTTAAATCATAATCCTTTGGATTTTTGAGTCCCATCTGAGTGTCTCAAAGCAAACACATGGTGTACCCTGGTAAAACTGAAAACAGAAGTAAATATTGTCATTATTTTCTTTCTACAAATAACGCTGAGCCATACTCAAGGCAGAAAAGATCTATAGAATCACAATGGGTTTCAAGCACTACCTACTCCTTCAAGACTCAGCTAATTTTCAAGACCAGAGTTTCTCTGTCTTCCATTTGATATTTCAGTTTCCAGTCTGGATGGCCAAATTAAAGAAAAAAACAAAACCAACCAAACAAACAAAAACAACAAAACAACCACCAAAAACCAAACGAACCACAAACACTGCTTCCCCAAAAAACAACAGGAGACTTCACCTGGGTTAAGTATGGTTTGAAAAAGACTTAGAAAGAAATCCTGCAGTAATAGTGGGAGGCTACCTCACTCAAGCTGTGCAGAAAGATGAGGGTAGATCTCTGGTGTAATAGAAACTGATTATTTTATTATTCAGAAAGATTTTAATTGAATCCTGAAGAGGTTTTTGCTGTCATCTCTGTTGCTGTTTGAAGAGTGATTCATCCAGCTAAGTTTAAACATCTGCATCTGAGATGTTCACTCCAGCCTTCCTTTACGTGGAACTCAAGAGCCATTTTCAGAGGGCAGATATTCTTGCTTCAGGTAGACGCTGACAGCTGGTTAGGTTGGTAATACTTTAAAAAATTACAGAGGCATAAGCAGGTGAATGAAACCACGTGTTCAGAAATGTACAGAGTCAGAGTTTAGCCTTTGTCTTCTTTCGAGGGTTTATATTGATATGTGAGTAAATTCAGTTTTCTGTGAACTGAGCTGCTGCCTAATTTTTTCTGAACAGGAATATTTAAATTGCTTATTAAAGAGCATTTATCTATATAAAGTTGCTGTTTCTATGCCCTAATCTTACTAGATTCTGGAGACTGGAGAGATCTATAAGTTGTAGTTTGTGGATTTTTCCCATTTGACACGTTTGGGGACCAAAATAGAAGAGTTAAGGAAAACAGTCTTAAAAACATTCATTAGGTTGTTTGAATTCTTGGACTACTAGGTCAAATCTAAGGACAATTTTTTAGCAGATGTTGAGCTTCTCCCAGATTCTCAGTACTGTCTTTAAGATTCTAATGCAATTAAGGATCTCTAAATAAAGTTTAAAAGGTGAGGTGCTTTGGCCGATCTCCATAGAGAATGAGCCCATGAGAGATCTCGAGTGCTTCATGGTTCCTGGTCTTCACCAAGCACAAAAGGAGTCTGGAATTTTGGTCCAGAACCTGGAATTAGGTAGGCTGAGTGCAGGATGAGATTTATTTTGTAGAAATGAAAACTTTGAACACTTTGATGAGGTCACCAAACACACCGAATTAGTGGGTTTTATGAACAGCCCTATTTTTTCTGCTTTCATTCCTAGAGAAGTTGTTCAATCAGAGTCATCGGAAAAAATTCTAGGGGTGCAAGTGACACCATCCATGGTGGAGCATGACTAATAGTTAAAGACACTCAGGTGGAATTTTTCTGATGCCAACTAAGTGCAGTCAAGTCTGTGGGTAATCATGACTAATGTACACTATTTAAATAAGAACTTTATAAGAAAAGAGGCACTGCAAATGCTTTTTCATTTCACCGTTCTTCTAAAGTCTATACCTTCATCTCCTTTACGTAAATTCTGGATTAGAGAGAAGATTTGGAGAATTAATTTGTTTTGTGCAGGGATGGTTGTCATGAGGTTAAAAGCAAAGAAACCGTTTGGATTATTTGAATCATTGAGGATATTAGTACTTCTGCATTTGTTGCTCAGGGAAAATGCTACCTAAAGTTCTGAATTGCAAACAAAATTACTCCAAGTAAATTAGGAATCTCTAACACAAGTATTTTCTGAAGAGAATAGTCCTGGACTTAAAAAATTTCAAGGAGCTATTAAAAGTTCATCAAAAACTGATATTTTTTTCCTCCTTTTCTACAATTACTCATTTTTTTCCCCATTTGGGTAGTACACATGCTTTTGTAGCAATGAAAATGAGGTTGCCAACATCATCTACACAAGTCATAGATACATTTGCATGTATACAGAGAAAGCTCAGAGGAGATATTGTTGTCTACAACCACCTATGAGGAGGATTTAGAATACCCACATCCAGACCTGTCAGAGGTGCATGGTCATAGGGACAGGAAAAGGGGTAAAAACAGGTTTTCACATGGAAAACACCAATTAGATATAAAGTAAAAAAGTTTTAACTGGAGGGTAGTGAAATTCAGGTGCAGGGTGGAGTTCTGTAGCCCAGAGATGTGGGAGATTATCCATCCTTGGACGTACTCTGAATTTGAGCAAAATCCAGAACAACCTCATGTAATTCAAATTTTCAACAGGGCATTGAACTAAATGACCTCAAAAGGTTCTTTTCATCCTACAAGAATATTTGCATAATAAAACATGAGTAATAAAAATGAGCCCTTAGAATTCAGAGCAAGCTTTTATTCATTCCAATTTCTTCTCAATTTGCTGTCATCTTTGCTTGTTCTTTCTGTTTTGTTCTAGTTTTGTTTGCTTGCAGTAAGTAAGAACAGGTAGTTTTTACCTGTTTTGATGGTTTTTAATTGCATTTAGTGTTAGCTAAAGTTAAAAATGTAATGAACAGATGCATTTACAAATTGGTTGTTCAGTAATTGACATGGGGAAAACATTCCTTCTAGTAGGGAGCTCCTGTTACTTCCTGAATGTTGTGTAACCATTGATTGAGTTGATCAAATAAATAGAACGGTTAATAATGAATAATTTATTTGATATAAAATTATAGAATTTCCATTAGAAATTATTTGTTGTCTATGATAAAGCCAGCTCTGTCTGACTGAAATGCAGCTTTCCCTTGAAGACTATTGTGGAGTTTTGATTTTTTTTTTTTTTCTTTTTTTTTAATTTCATTGCACACTTTTGTAAAGTCCTGGAAAGTGCTCAGGGAATCAAACAGAGAAGGGAATGTTTTCACTGATTGAGTTGAGCAACACTGGAAGAACCCTAAGCTCCAAGGAAGAAAAAGCCTTTTAGCACCTCAGAAATGATCAATATCTTGAATGATCAAACCCTTTGTCTGCTTTTTCAAGACATAAAATATACATGAACAACAGCAGGCAAACGTTAGGAAGCAAGGAATAGTTGTCCTGGTATCATCTTACATTCTGTAACAGGATTTGATTTTATTTTATTTATTCTGATGTGTTTAAAGCATTGTTTCCAAGCCCTCTCCTGAGAAAAGCCAGCTGTGCCCATGGAACACTTATCTTCAAAGTGTCCCTGTGCTGACCTGGCAAGCATGACTTTGGAGATAGGAAAGTAGCTGAAGGAGCAGATTTGCCTCAAAAAGTGGCAGATCCTCACAGCTGAAGACGTGGAAATAAATCACATACAGATGCCGCTCTGAAACTTGTACAAATTAAAAAAGAATTTGGGGAAATAGCACATTTCTCAGCATTGCAGTCTTAAATCCTGCTTTATGCTGCTTTTTATTTTGTTTTCTTTGCGACAAAATCAGGAGGAATAGCAGGAGATAACACAGCCTCGTGTAAGGCATAGAGTGTTTCTGTGTTTTATTGATTTTTTTTCGTATCCAAAGTCTCCTGCATTTTATCACTGAGTACAATTTTCAGCCAACCAGACATGATTTGGACTTATTTCAGGTAAGATTGTTAGAAAGACATATTTTTTCTTGTTATTGTACCTGTTCTCTAGATAAAGAGCAAAAGATTTGCTTCTAAAACTCAGCTTGAAAGAGCACCAGATTATTTTGGGCTTTTAAAATGTATTTCTGTCTTCAATTACAAACAAGTCAGAACTCAAGTTGGGAGCAGGGAGATCAGTAGCACAGACTAGTTAGATATCCTGTATTTCCTTTTTTTTTTTTTCAGATTTAGCCGCAATTGGATATGATAATAGAACTTTGTACTGATGCTTTTGACAGAGACCTGTCCGTGCTTTCCTGTGACCTCAGGTTCAGACAATGCTGTGTCTTGGGTAGACTTCTGGCATGTGAATCTCTATGTAAATTAGTGTAAATTGCTTTTTTATTGTGTTTGTTACTGAGTTCTGACAGACTTCCTGCTCTGATTTTCTTTAGTAAGCCTCCTGGCAATATAAAAAAAGTTTTAGTTACAGTTGGAGCTTGCCTCTCCTGTCAGATAGAGTTTGGACTTCATCTTGTGGCAGACGTTTTAGCCTGTTGAATATTAGGTTTAAATCAGTCATACAAAACTCTGTTTCCTTTTAATCATCCAAGAACTCAGAGCAAATTCCATGGGGCAGAACGGTTTTGAAGTTGTAAATGTGGTTGTGCTAAGTTTGCTTTGGGTAGTGTTAAAATTGTGATGGCCCTTAGACAATCCTGCTCTTTGTCCCGGACATTCCACCGTTGGCATCATCCTCCAGACGTTAGTTCTGTGCAGAAGGAGGAAGATTTGGAAGAAAAAACTCTCAAGCCATGATGGCAGAAGACTCATTCCCATGTTTCTCAGTTGTAGGTTGGTGTAGAAAGTGTTTCTTCCTCTACATTCAACCTTAGCAAAGAAAACGTGTGGTATAAACAACCAAATTTATGGAGTGAAATCCTGTCCCCATCTACAAAACTCCTTTAGCTTTATTCACTGAGGATTTTTTCCTTGTCCTGTAGAATTTTTCCGGATATTTTGGCATTCAGATTGTTGTCAAATACCTTAATTCAGCAAGAGACTCTGAAAGTTCTGAGACAGTGCTGTAGCATAAAAAAGACTGCTAAAGCAATTGAATTTTAAAAATTGAATGCTGTATAGGATTGCTTGTCCTTGCAGAGCTTATGGTGTGTGGTAAGAATTGTACTGGTTTGGCATCTTTTTCCTCCTGTGAAATGGCAGATAATGAGCAGAAAAAGAAAATTAAACATTTCTGAGAGATTTTTTTGTTATGGATCAAAATAATTTCCCCCATTGACTTCTGCAAGGAATGCAACAAGATATTAATTAAATGTTAAATACTGAGGAAATAACCTACGTTATATTTGGTAACAAGAAGAAAATTAGTAATTTTTGTTTTATAGCAATAGTACTGGAGAAATAATTTACTGACTTAAATGCATTTGTTGACTAGAAAAAAGCCTAATATATATCTAAAATTCAAAAATGTATTTTCCACCTTTGAGACCTGCAGGCTGGAGAGACACCAGTAATAATTATTTTCCAGAAAAATAATTAGCAAATTAGTTAACTTTCAGGTGTTTCCAATTGTCTTTTTGTCATTTCATCATTTCAGTTGTTAAAATAGGAGCTTTCACATTAAGTGTTCTTCTCAAAGCAAATGAATTAGGATATCATTTTGTCTTTTATCCTTTTGCTTCTAAAATACTAAAATATTTACCTGGAATAAGTAAAGCAAATGTAGAAGTGCATGTCTATTATGCCTGTTTATCTTTTGCTGGGGATGTCAGTGCTGGGACAGTCAGTTCTCCTTTTGCAAATCAGCATCCAGCAGTTGGTAATATGTTTTAAAATTACAATAGTCCATAGAAGACAGAAGATACCCATAGTTCTTGCTGTATTCCTGTGCTTTCTGTTGTCCTTGGATGTGGCAGCCTTTGTTAAATTAAACCAAATGGGCTTGGGAATCCCTTGGGTTTCTTGCCTGTAACTGAAAAAATGCAGAGGGTGGTTATTCAGTAGATTGGGCACCTATAAAACACAACTATCCCCAGAATGAATTGAATATTCATCATATATAAAGGAGTAAGTTAATTGCAGCCAAATGTGAAAACAAACAGCAAGGAAAGAACGAGTACAATACAATTTTCTCTTTGTGGCTACAGATCCATTTTTAACATCATTGTGACCACATTACATTCCAGATAGACTTCTTTTTCTTGAGAGAGGGAGAGATTTTCAAGTATATAGGGTAGTTTTCTCTCTGTAGCTAGCAAGAACCCTGTGAGCATTTTGAAGTGACTGACTAAAACAGACCCTCAGCCACTGCACAGGAGTGCTGATAAATATCAGATGTCTCCTTCCATAGGGATGAGAGCATCTCAATAGCAAACAGGCCATTCTTGCATTGGCTCTCTCTAACAGGGGCATGTTTTATGCATGAAATGTGCCACAGAAATGTAAGATGTAATATTATGAATAAGGTCTTTTTCTTGCATACCTCTTGTGTACATAGGAATGGATTTACTGTTAAGCACAGCTGAGAGGAAAATGTTCTGTTGCATAAGAACGCAATCTGAGAAATCTATTCTCCTGATTTACCATCCAGGTTTATAATTGCATAATTGTAGCCTTATTGTCTCTGGGGACTGTTGATTGACTTTTGGGTTGTGATAAAAGCAGCTGTACCTGTCTAGGTAAGTGTGGACTTCGTTTGATAAGGAGGAGAACCAAGGAATGCACCCAGAATTCACAGAAAGCCTTAAGGGCTTGGCAGTGCCTAAGTCACCTGCTAAAGTTGTACAAATCAAGTCAGCCACGAGTATTTGAGGGGCTACAGATTCTTTTTCAACAGGTAAAATAAATGATATTTCCTCCTCCCAGTCTGTACAACGTGAACCAGACCAAACTCTATCCATCAATAGCTGCTAATACTGATTTTTTGTATTCATACCTTTCAGGGTCAGTAGGGGCTGTTGTTATCATCTCAGCTGCCTTCCTGCATAACTAATGCGCAGGCTCCCTGAATGGATATGCACTAAAAATGTCCAGTAGTTAATAGATATTAAGCAAAACCATCCAATATTGATTTCACAATTTCAAGAAATAGAATCAATCTTTCATGAGTTCTTGTGATTAATTAATATAACTGCTAAATAAATAATTTCAAGTAATTAATAACTAAAATGACCTGCTTCACCTCTCAGCCTGTAAGTTTTGTTTTACCTTTGTCTAACCTGTGGAACCTGAAATATAATCAGCTTTGTTACCATGTACTTGCTTATTTCAGTCAACCCATTTTTTAGTCATTCACTTGGAAATGGGAAAAACAGAGCTGGCTGAGTCTTTCCCATAAAAAATGTTTTTCGTTACTGAGTTTCTTTAAATTCTTTCCCAGTTCCTGGGAAATTGTTCTTGCATTGAGAAGAGGACTCAATATCCCATAATTGTGGATAGATGATAAACTGAATATGAAAACTGAACTTATTTCATCAGGCTCCTCCTTTTTGTGAACTCAAGGAGTGATTGCCTGGGATCCTGCAGAGAATAAAGTTCCTTACTGGATAATTAGGTATCATCTGCTGTAGGTCTGGTCAAAATAAAATCTACATTTGTGACTTCTAGCAGCTAATTAGATATCAATCACTTGCCCTCTTCATGACTTGCCACTTTCCTAATTGTTATCTGCAAATTTCATCAAATGAGTGACTTTTTCCCCAAGTTTTTAGTAGAAATATTAATATTATGAAGCCTCCAAATGGTTTCTCCAAGACCCCACTGTGAAATTCACTGTTGAGCACTGATTTTTTTTGTGTATGTATGTACTTCTGGAAGCAGCTGCTGGAGAATCTGGAATCCTTCTGTGGATGTGCCTTGTTAGTTTTGTGTCAACTGAGTTTTTAATCAAACTGTCATGTATTACTAAGCAAAAGACCTTTCAAAGATCCAGTTATACTCACAGCATTATTTTAAGCAATTCAAAGTTTAATCGTACCAAAATACGATGTAGGTTACTTTGAAAATATTTTAACCCACACAGCCCTTTGGTTACCATTAACTGCATTTCTTCCCTCTATTTATGGAGTCTGTCACAGACATTGCATCATTTAATTTGGGAGTGCTGTCAGCTGAGCTGGCCTATAATTTCACAGGTCATTTTATTTGCATTGCTCAAATATCTCAAGACTAGTAACTATCTACAATTCTTTTGATGTCTTCACCCACTTTTCAAGGTTTATTAAAATCAGCAGTAATGATATAGAACATTCTTAAGCAGTCAGCTCTTCTAAAGCTAGCCATTCTATATCCTTACTGGAAATACAGATTTTGGTTTTTTCCTCAATTTCTCTTACTTTTTATGGATATTTATTATTATAAATATGAAGACATCTCTGGAAGTTGGATTTTCTCCTTTCTAAAATATGAAGTATAATTCTTCCCCATTACAGCGGTGTAACAATGCAGGGAGAACATCTCTTTTCATTGCTTTACTGTTAAGCTTTAACTTAAAATTTCCAGCTTTATTCTCTACCATTTCTTCAGCTATTTTGCTATTGCAATTGCTGGTTATTTCACTTAGATTATGTGTATATCTGAAAGAAGCAAGAAATCTTGATTATCTCAAGATTCTGGAAAATTCTGCAAATAGCGTAGGAAAATTGCAGCACAGCTGATAAACAGCTCAAAAACTCCTCAAAACCTGAAGGATTTTCTCTAGGAGGAAGAAAACCCCAGAATTATGTTCTTGGCAGATCTTTTCCAACCTTAGTTATTCTAAGTGACCAGGTCCAGTGCAGTCATTCTTAGGTTCTTTATGAATTTTGAATTTTCCTCAGCTTTCACTGTTCTTAGAGTTTTGTGGGACAGTAACCTAAGTTTATCCTTTATGGTTGAGAGGGCTTTTTTTCCTAAAAGCGGGAAAACATATTTTTAAAGAGGTCTAAACAGCAGAACACCATTACTTTGTGCAGCAAGTCAAAGGCTCTGTTGGCTGTTAGGACCGAAATCTACCATTATATCTGTAATTCTGTGGGTATTGCAGGGAGTAAAGGTTGCCTTCTGTACTGTGCAGAAATTTTCCTAGTAGTGCTTTTATTTGAAATGTTAACTTTCCTTCTTACGATTTTTTATTATTAACATAACATTTGGAAAAGTGCATATGTTTCTGTGCCCAGATTTTGTAAGGAATTAACACACCCAGGGCTTGATTTGCTGCTGCCTCATTCCAGCTTTGTGCCAGTGTGGCAAAGCACAGCTTAAAACTGGAGCAACACGGTGGTATAGGAAGATCTAAATGTTAACTGGAATGATGTTCATTCAGTTTAATTCTTCTTTTCTGAGCTGTAATACAAGCAAGGAGCTGGAGGCCGTAAGAAAATCTCTGGAAGTGCTTAGGTGGCCAAACTGGATGCATGGAATGGCCACCAGCGGATTTTGGAGAACACTCTCAGCCTGTGATGAGGTTTTATGTCTCTTTTCTGATTTCAAGACTTGGAAATGTTTTGCAAGATAAATGGATATTAGGGTCAAAGTCTGAGTATCTGCATCTTGAAATGTGACTAATAATGGTGAAAACAGGGAGCTCTTATCTACTCTAGCAGCGTATTGAAACTGAAGAGAGTTAAAATGGCATCGAAATTGGTGACGTGGTTTCCTGAAAGGTGTCATTGCAGTCTGCATCTGATCTTGAAGAAGTGCAAGATTCTGCATGCCCTTATCAATGTAGTCCATAAAATTACTGATTACTGTGTTCAGAGGTGTAGATTGAACTCTGTGTATGGGTTTGAGCATCTAATTTAGGTGCCCCCTCATTTTAAAATGCTTCCTTTTATTATATTGTATCTTAATATATGTAAAACAGCTACCAGAATGCTTTTCATAATGGAAAATGTGAAGCTGTTGGAAACCTTCAGCAACCAGAATTCATTCAGGAATGTGCAATAGAGGTCTAATCCAGTCATTTTATTCACACTGATTATGAAGTAAACACTATTTGACGGTATCACTTTATATTCCATATCAATCCACCAGTGTTTCAGAAAGAATCATTTAACAATGAATAATGCTTGATTGTAGATCTCTGTAGTAAATTAGAATATCCTAATTTAATAGAGTGTGATCTGTTATTTGCCAACAAACATACAGATTGCCTTATAAATCATGCAGTAGTGTGGTTGTAGAGTAACACTAGACTGGATTATATTTCATTACTCCCTATTGAACAGTCATGGTTCTGCCATGTAATGTAATTTTCCATCTTTTAACTTCGTTTCTTTTACTAACAGAAGTACAAATTAGCCCCGAGGAAAAATATTTACTGGGGGCAGGCAGTTAACTGCATTTCAGGGAATGGCACCACGTACGTGGATATCATGAAAATGCTTTTTTTTGGTTTTCACCTCGCTGTATGTAGCTGTTTATGTATTTAGTGAACTGTAATGAGTTTAAGGCCAGAGCAGAGGAAATAAAAAACCCCAGGTAAGTAGAGATTGATGTGGTTTCTTGTACAGGCTTTCTGTAATGTCTATTTTTGTTCACATCAGTCCCTGACACTTCAGAAGGAGATTTCTCCTGAACTCTTCTGTTAATGATTCAATATCCTTGAGGTGAAGTATGGTGTGGCTTTTGTTATTGCCTTATGACTGTTTGTCCTGCTTACCTTGCTTAGCATTTATATTACAGAGCCATATGCTCCCAAAATAGGGAGCAGGAAAGGTTTGGAGTAACACAGGCCATTTATAGTAATTAAAAATAGCTAAAATCTTACTGAACATGTGGGCTGGAATCAAAGAATTAAAGTAATACTACATCCCATATCATTCCTACAGTCTGCGAAAGACAGAAATAATTGAAGGAGCTTCCATGGTATAACTGAAAGGCTTTATCACAGAAAAAAGTATATCCCCCTCTCGATATTTTAGGAAAGGGATAATTGAACATCGTAAGTAGTAACCTGGCTTGCTACAGTCCTTAGGAGCATATTTTTAGGACCTACTACTTTGAGAATATCCGCTTGGATCTGGCAATTGCCTGATTCACGTTGTGGAACATTTAGACATTGCCTTGGAAGCCCCCATTATATGCTTGAAATCCTTTTGAAAGTTTTGGCCAGGGATATGTACTTCACTTCAGTGTATGATGGAAGCTTGATGAGTGGAAGTCCCAATGTTTTGAAGTTCAGCACGTCCTTAAGGGCTCTTACATCCCAAGGACCCAGGTACCTCAGGCAGACTCGTGCATGGGAGAAGCACAAAGGTACAAAAAAGCCTGGTAACCACAAAGTAACATTCCTTGAGACCATAAGTAACTCACACATTACAGCAGCTGCCAAAACCTGCAGTTAACTGTCTCATCTTTTCATTTCTGTAGGGGTTTCAGAACCTCCTTTCATCTTTTCAGATGGGATTCTCTAACAAGCTCAGCGCTGGCCTCACACTGTTCCCGTAGACATCATTGGGGGTGTTATCCTGGGCTTAACAGGAATAATTAGAACAAACTGGAACACTTGGGAAAAATCCCTGTTGACCTGTTTTGCAGTTTCTGACATGTAACAGTAAATTTTTAAAGGTTTAAGTGAGAAGTAAAGGGGTTTTTGTGAGAAAACAGACAACTTCTTAAACTGTAGAAAAAGAATCAACTACTAAAAAAAACCACAAACAAACAGAAAAACAACCCACAGAAAACACAAGTTTTTCCTTTAACTTATTAAAAAATGTAAAGTGAGGTATCACAGTCTGACCTTTACTGATCAGTGCATGATGTTGCCAGTGCTGGATACTCCAAGGTACCCTAAGGAGGAGGATTTGTTCCATCTTTTGTGAGATGTGGGAGGATCCAGACTTCAGTCAGGAAATGGCCCAGTGATCCAGCCGTGGAATGACCTTGACGTATTTTGTTTTCGAGTAACCTTGTTATATTTCATTTTGTTTTCTGTTTGTAGCTGGACAGTGCCACTTCTCTCATCCAGGCAGCTAAAAACCTGATGAACGCTGTGGTCCTTACAGTGAAAGCATCATATGTGGCTTCTACTAAATATCAGAAGGTCTATGGCACTGCTGCAGTGAACTCTCCAGTTGTATCTTGGAAGATGAAGGCCCCTGAGAAGAAACCTCTAGTAAAGAGAGAAAAACCAGAAGAATATCAGACAAGAGTGAGGAGAGGGTCCCAGAAGAAACATATTTCCCCTGTACAGGCCTTAAGTGAATTTAAAGCTATGGATTCGTTCTAAACCACTGAGCTTTACCAGGAGGGTTTTATATTCTTTTTTGTATGCGTACCTGCCGACTTGTGTGCATCTGGCATGGGGTGGGGGGACAAAGTGACAATTTGCATGTGACCTGAGACTCTATTCCAGTAAATAACTCTCTGCAGTGCCCAAAATTCAGGGCATTGCCTTCTGATCTTAAGTGGATTTTACTCCAAGCTTCCTCTTTAAACTAAACTATAGCATTAAATTGGCCAAAGACTTTGCATCACGGGGGTATACGTGTGGAATAAATGACAAATTCAAGTCTAAACCCTGAAATTTTTATGCATGCAAGAAACATTAGGTTGGCAGGTATATTAAGTGAAAAAAAAAAAAAAAAATGGAATTGTAATGGTAGACCATAAAGCTTGTATTGCTTCTGTTGCAGTGCAAAAATGTACTAGCCAATATGCTTCAATGTGTGGCCCAATAATTAAATGATATAACTTTTAAGTCATCTTCATTATAGTATGTGAATTTTTAAAACAGATTCAAACTAATTCATCTTAAAAATGCTTCTTTTAAACCAGATTTTGTTCTTTTTTATTCTAGTAGTGTTATGATTGTTCACATTTCAGTTAATCCCATTAATATGACCAGAGGTTTACTTTTGCCAATCGAATTCCTTATGGTGGAGTATGAAGCACAATATGGTGATTGACATTGCCTTTTATATTATGATTATTATTCTGATTATTATTATTATAATATTAGTAATAGAAGACCTGCTGGTGGAATGTTTAGAGACACGAAAACTGACAGTGTGAGAATTTAGAGGCAAATATGTAGGTGTAGCTTGGATTACAGGTATCTGACATACCATTGTAACCACTAACTCAATAAACTCATTTAACCTTGGAATCCTCAATCTGGCTCATCTCCTTTAATGCAGATATCTCCTGTGTCATAGGTGATGTATAGAGTTACTAATTGTGCCTCGTGGTTGCTTTTTTTAGCTTCTTCTTTTGAATTTTTTTGTGAATTTTCTCATTTTTTTAATAACCACAATAAGCCAAACATGGTCAGTGGGTCAAAACCAGAGTTTAAATCTGAGACAGATTTAACCCTCAATACATACAAGACATACGTGTCATGTGGGATGAAATTATTTGTTTAAATACAACACCTCAGAACACTCCTAAAGATAATTCAATTTATAAACTTGTAAAGTTGGCACTTCAGAACCTTGGAAATCATCTATTTGTGCCACACTTTGCAGACCTGTATAAATTCCACTGCATGAGTATCGCCTTTCATTCCCTTTTAACCCCAAGAGTTGGCTCAACTACAGAGCCTGTATTATCATTATCAAAAAGTCTTGTCGTATATAAAAGAAAAACAATGAGCATCTATTAATTTTCCTTATAATTAAATACTATTGAGTTAAGAGAACGCTCATGGCCTCACAGGGGATTTGAAACACTGTGCTAAACACTGAGTTACACCAATAGTGACACGTGTAGCCCCTGCAGAGTTTTTGAGAGATGTTTGGATGTTGTCTCAGATACGCTGATTATTCCTCAGAATAGCAAAGCACCAAATTTTGTTCTATTGCCCTCCTACACAGTCTATGTAAAGAAATGTACTCGCAGAGGTCTTTTAGGAAATTACTATTTTTGCTTTGTCTAGTTGTACTGTGTAATAAAAGCAGTTCCCCAATCAGAACTGGAGAGTGTAGACATGACCAAAATTCGTGAGATGTGGGGAAGTCCTTGCAGAGCTCTCCTTACAAAGCCTTGGAGTCTGACATAGACTGACATTGCTTGTGGTAACAAATAACCCCCTAAAAGTAATTGGGATCTTTACAAACGAGATTACAGAGACAAAAGACAGATACAGAGTCTAAAGACAAAAATAGCAAATAACAGACAAGTCAAAATGTCCCAGCATGTGGCATGAAAAAGGAAAATAGGCAATTTGCTGTGAATAAAAGTAATAGCTCTTCTTCAGAAGTGTTTTCCTCTAAAACTCTGATGTATTAACGCAATGGTTGCTTAAAAATTACGTTGTTGCTCTAAAAGGCATCTCAGACCTGGAAAAGTTTAGAGGAAAGCACGTAGACTTAATGCCATCTGTGAACCTGTGGAGTCTCCAGTGCTGGAGTCTCCATGGATAAAGAATATAGTGAAGGGAATCTGTATCAGTCACTGACTCAGAATAGTGACTGTATCTGTGAAATGCTCCAGGAAAATCAGTCAGGGAGGGAAAAATCCAGAGTGATTTTGGACAACTTAGTCCATGGCCATTAGAATCCTACTTTTGGACGGATTATTTGCCTTTTGTCCGTCTATGCTCTAAATATCTTTATGGTCACGCAATAAAATTTAGTGTTGATAAAAGATTAAGTAATGCACATGAAAAAATGAACCAAGAACCAACCAGGATGTACCAGTTCAGTGCCCAGCTCATGCAGTAAAGCCAACAGGAGAAGGACGGGTTCGACAGAGGAAAATATTGAGTGCCTGTGTTTGAATTGTTCATGCAGTTTTTATTAATTCATCTGAAACAAGGGTTGGAAAAGTACATGGAAACATGAGAAGCATTACAAAGTCTGGAATTGCTGTCGTGCAAGGAGATGCCTAAATCGGGTAAGGCATCTACAGTTTTGAACTAGATGGTCTTTAAGGTCCCTTCCAACCCAAATCATCCTGTGATTCTATGAAATTACTAAATAAGCAAAAAGTAACCACTGGCCCTTAGAACTCAAAAATCCGGTGTTACAAAGTGAACTATCAAACAACAAGTTCATTTTTTTTTTTTTCCTTAAAATTAGTAAGCTGTGGAATTCATTTTCACAACGCCACGATTGCCACAATGATAATTCATTAACTGCACCAATCAAGAATTCATCCCACAGACTTTCTCTCTTGAAATCTTGCAGATCTTACAGATCTAGCAGAATTTTGAGTGTAATATAAAGTGTAGGCATGAAGAAAGAATGTGGATTTCAGAAATGTTCTCTAGTGCCAGTCCTCCACTCAAAAAAGGGAACTCCACACCTTTGCTCAGAAATCTGCATCTCTTTCTCATGACTATCACCTTGGTTCTCAACCAAAATGTGTAGGTATCACACATCTTCCTGTGTACCTACAACATTGAAAATGTTCAAATTGTACCTACAATGCAAGAGAAGTGAATACATTTATATATTTCTTTACGACAGAATTTAGTTATTTTAAAATAATTTGCTTCCAGCAGGTAAATATACAGTAAATTACTTTTTTGAAGACCAACATGAGGGTCAGAGAGGCCTCCCGGAGCTGGGGACAGTTTCTAGTGTGGTTTTAAATTTTGTGGTCACTCCTCTTGTTATTCATATGCCAGGCATTGAATGCTCTCTGTGAGAATTAGACACCCAAGTTACCAAAGTCAGTCAGAAATGCCTGTAGCTTTTCACCTGTGGCCAAGAGAAGAAGGCCAGAGAAAAGAGGTTGGCTTTCCATTTTAATACACTTCCCATTTAATGAATTTCCCAGTCTGGCTTTCCCATTTTAATAAACTATGGGAAAATGGCCTTGAAGGTATTTCAATTTGTAATACACACCTTCAACAAGGAGACAGTTCCTGAATTAAGAAGTCAGAGAAAACAGAAAGCTTGTAGATAACTTTCAAAATAATTTTCCTAAGATTTTTTTTTTCCCCCTGACTTGTTTATTTATTAAATTGAGGATCTGAAAGTGAAGAGTTAAAATAGCTAAATATGTGTTTTAGGTCAAGGAGCTACTGAGCAGGACATTACTACAGAGGAATAGAGGTTTGGAGTGTAGAAAAATAAAACTTAGTACATTACTCAGACATAGCACTTTTTACTCCTTAATTCCCAGTGATCTCAATCTCATTATTAAACTCACACGAGTTTAAGTGCTTGGCTCCATATGAATGATTGTTTTCATATGTTTAAAGTTGAACAAGTGTTTTGACAATAAGGGAGCAGGGGATGAAGCATCTGCTGAGATTCACTTTGATCCAGTATTTTTCCTTCTACAGTGCCCTCAGAGTGTGAAATGCTGATCAATAGTTCAGTTCTTTTATGCCTTAAAAAGAAGTGCACCAAGGTGTGGAAATGCAGAGGGAAACAGTCCCACAAACACAAAAATACCATGTGGGTATTTTTATACCTGATGCTTTGTTCTGTATCTCCACATGAAAGCTGGCCAAAGCAAGGTTCCTATGTGTCTCTGAACCTCGATTTTAATACAGAGATGGATATTTATAGGCTTAAAATGAATTTTCTGCATATAAAATTGCAGATTTCAGTCGGATTTTCAAGCAAAAACTTAGTAGGTTTGGTTTTTTTACTTGAAACCCCTGGAATTAATCTGAATTAAAGGCTTATAATGGAAATAAGGCAATGTATCTCCTTTCCCTCTTTTTATAAATACACTGTCAACCAACCCCTCAGACCAGACTGTGCTGTTCAGTTAATTTGTAAGACGATGAATATGTGTGTGGAGAAGGAAGGAAGCTGGAAGAGACAAAAAGGATAAATTTTTTTGGTTGAATCTTCGTCAGGAGTTTGCCCAGAAGTGAAAGGTCAGGACTGAAGCTGTGTCCAAGGGCAGACACGTTATCCCATGTCATCTTAGCAGGGAATTCAGGCACCTGTTTGGAAGCTGAGAGCAGCCTGATCTTGCTGCTGAGTTGCACCTGCAGAGATCAGGAATAACCAGGATTTTTTCTGGTTTCTCACTGAATGACCAAGTGCATCCTCAAGGAAGGGTTCACACATTTCTCCCGCTTTAGATATTTTTCCCTTTATGAGTCAGTTAACACCAAGTTATGGAGAACTTGACAGCTTGATAAAAGCTGTGGGAGGTAGAAATGTATTTTCATGCTCTAGTTATACCTTTAAAGGAATAAATATTTAATTACTTGAGGAATGTTTCCTTCTTTTGATAATGTTAGGTGAGGTGTCACAGGTGAGTAGCTGTTACCAATCTTATCCTCTCCCTTTGGGCAAAATTTCAAAGTTCCAGTGTTGTTTGGTAACTCCTGCATAATAATGGGCTTGAAAAGAGTGGAATCACTGCAGAATGTGAAATGTTTGTACTTACCTGCTTTATCCCAGCTCACTAAAAATTAAACACAAGGAAGAAAGAGAGATAAAGTAATGTTTCTAAAGCCTCCTAGAACATTCAGAGGTAATGACTCTGCTGGAAGGATGTGTTTGATCTGTTATTTTCTTTTCCAGAAATATTTCATGCAGAAATTATTAAAAAAAAAGGTTCTTTGGCCTGCATTTTGAGGAGGTCATATTAAATTGTCTTTATGGCTCAGTCTCCTCACTGAACCATAGATTTGGATGCTAGCAGGAGGATAAATGAAAACAAAAATCCATTTTTAAGTCTCAATTTCTCATAATCTATTTGAATATTTTTCAATAACTGTGACTATTTTTAATTATGTGTACTCTGGGTGTGCCTGCACAAAAATTTCCAGGATACACAGAGATGACCAAAAATGTGACAAGCAGCAATCTACTCCCCAGGAAGAAGGTGTTGCCTTCATTTAGCTGGAGTATCACAAGAATGTCACACAAGACCTTCTGGATGGGATGTAATGAGTTTTTTAAGATCTCTGAAGATCCCAATGGATTAATTTTAGTATCTATATGTGTATATATATTTATGTATATATACATATACATTGGGCCCCTCACTCCAAGACAGACATTGAGGGGCTGGAGCGTGTCCAGAGAAGGGAACGGAGCTGGGGAAGGGGCTGGAGCACCAGGAGGGGGTGAGGGAGCTGGGAGGGCTCAGCCTGGAGAAAAGGAGGCTCAGGGGGAACCTTCTGGCTCTGCACAACTCCCCGACAGGAGGGGGCAGCCAGGGGGGGTTGGGCTCTGCTCCCAGGGAACAGGGACAGGATGAGAGGGAACGGCCTCAAGTTGTGCCAGAGGAGGGACAGGTTGGATATTAGGAAAAAAATCTTCACAGAAAGGGGTTTCAGATATTGGAACAGGCTGCCCAGGGAAGTGGTGGGCTCACCATCCCTGGAAGTGTTCAAAAAATGTGTGGATGTGGCACGTGGGGACACGGGTCAGTGATGGCCTTGTCTGTGCTGGGGGAACGGTTGGACTGGGTGATCTTAGAGGGCTTTTCCAACCTAAATGAATCTATGATTTTACATACATATACATATATATATGAACCCAGATATATGGTTTTAGCGGTTTTATGTTTGGTTTTGGTTGGTTTTTTGGCTCCGTGGAAGCCCAGCCTGGCTCAGTTAAACCACAGGCCCCTGGTTTTCTCAGCTTGCCAGCAGTGTCACTGCCCAGCCTCACTCAGCGTTACACAGCCCCATGCCTGCAACCTGCAGGAGCTCCCAGACACCCTCTGCTCGTTGTCAGACACAATTTTCATTATTAATTAGGCCCTGGTCTACACCTGAGGCCATGAGGAAGATCCATTATTTGGCCCATAATTGTGGAATAAATTAAGATCACCAGACTTTGTCACAGAGGTGTGTGAAGCCCACGTGCATCTGAGGTTCATTTGTTCCTTCAGACAGGGCTGTAAATCTGCAGAGTGCACAGCTGAGGGCTCAGAAAGCTCTAGGGTGTTTCAGTGAGTCATTTATTTGTCCTAGGAAGAAAGGCTCCTCCAGCTTTCCCTAATGCCCTGATCTAAACTGATTTGGGTGCTCACACAACTTTCTATATTTGGGGAGCAAAGGGGGACATTTATGATCTCCCTTCACCGGCAGCAATGTCTCAAAAATCCCACACACACTGTGGGAGATCCCTGTCACTGGGAGCAGTTTAAACCACAGATTTGTGTCTGTGTGGATTTGTGGAAACATTTCCTGCCTAAGGGCACAGGGTGTGCTGCAGGTATCTTCCACATTTATTGTACACTGATCATGAGTCACCAGTCCACAGGAAGAGATTGTAGCTTTTCTCAGTGTGTACATCTTCAAGTGCTTCTATTACTCATAGAAACAATCTTTTTCTTTTACCTATAACAGAGACTTTGTCAAACGGTTAAGTGAGAAAAGCTCAAATTTATGTCTCTGTTGCTATTTTGCATGGACACCATATGACAGAAATATCTATGGGAAGGAGTGATGTAAATTCATAAATCATAGGCATTTCCTGGAGTCACAAAAACTGTATTGGATAAGATCTTGCAGGTTGCCTTTTCTCTATTTTTTACAATTTCTTTCCTGCTTTGATTGATCCATTTCTACCTATTCTTTCTCTTTTATGTGTAAACTTCCACCACTTCAGCATGAAGAACCTGGAAGCATCTCTCAGGATGGAAGGGGATCTGGATCACTCTTTCACCTGTTAAAATTCTAGGGCTGGGATTTGATTTTTTGCACAAATCAATCCTTTAAAAAATTTCTTAGCTTTTAAGATTCATGAAAAGAGGGTTACAGTCCATATCTCTGTGACATCATTTGTGTGAAGGACATAACACTTTGTACCTTGAAACTTTTCAAATTAGAATTTTTGGGAGGAGGAGGAGAAAAAGCATTTTGCACTGGCATCTCTGAAAACACTCTGGAAAGAAACCTCAGAAAACAAATCCTGAAATAAAACAGGACATGGTGTCTTAGGTTACAATGTAAGATGTAACCAAAAGTATGAGTTCTATCACCATCTTCATAAGCTGCTAAAACCAGGTGGGGCAGGTTCTTTATGTCTTGCATGACACATTCCTGATAAGTCCCTCCGGGGAATTTCTCCTGCTAATGGGCCATTAAGTCTCACTGCACAACTCATAAAATTACATCATCCCATTGTGAGATGCTCTGCCCCGGGGGAGGAACCAAGCATTCTTAACCTGGATATAAGCTGAGGTTTGGAACACCACGAGCAGCGGTACCCACTGGATTCTCAGAGGACAAGAGTGCTGTAATCACAACTGGACCTCCAGAAAAAGACCAGGCTTCACTACAGGATCACCACTTTGACAGAATCACATCCATCACTCCAACAGGGCTGCAGCCACCATTTAATCGGGCTGCTACCACCAACCTGACCAGCAGGGTGTCAGGTCATATCCTGACTCTGTCAGTTTAAGCCAGTGTTTCTGTATCATTGCCTTTATCTTAATTTTTCTATTAAATTGTAACTCTGACTTGGGATCTCCCACTGGTTTGCTTTCAAACTAGTACACAGGGTCAGGTATAATCACCTTGAAGTTCTATGCTTAAGTCCTTGGAAATAAATTAAGAAATAGGTTAAAATCACTTTAGATATGTATTTATTTGAATGCAGCTTATTTGATGTTAAATTTAAGAGAGATGTAAAGGTCTATGGAGGCTTTATCATTTAAATTTTAATAAAGCTTAAGGAAGAATGTAGGAAACGCGGGGGATTGATCAATCTTCAATGTCACTCTCCACCCCTTTTCATCACCCTAAGGATTTTTCATGGTGAAATTGCAGTCAGAGGAGAATATTGTGCTTATCCAGGCTGATGCAGTGTTTCCCATCCCACTTTGTGTAAATATATTCTGTGTATTAAAGAAGAAAATAAAATAAAAAAGAAAACAAAGTCTGTAAATGTTTTATATACATTCTCAGACTAGAAGAGACCTAAACCACTGGCCACTGTGTCCCCTGAATAAGACACAGATACTGGAAATTCTCACTGAACCCCCATCACCCGATTGATGGTAAGAAAAGTAAAACTGAATTAGTCTAAGTCTACGCCCACAGAGATACTCACATGGAAATCAGTAATCTCTGTTAATTTTCTAAAGATATTTCATCAGTAAAAATATTTTTTTGTACTGTTGTGGTTGCATTTTGAGACATATATTGTTACTGCATCCTACTTTATCACCATCAATTTCCTCAGCTAATTTTTATTGTGTGGTTCCTCTAAGAATCTTAAGAAAAAATAAATTATCTGTGGTGGGTTTTTTTCCTGTAAAGCACAAGCTAATATAAACCACTCAGAAAGATTAAAAAAGGAAAAACAAAAAGAGCTCCCTGATACATATTTAGTTGTCTCTTGATTCTTCCAGATATCAAATCTATCAATATTATACCACAAACCCAACACACAACACCTACAACTCCCCTCCTGAAGGGGCTGCAGTCCGTGGTCACTATCGTTCACAGTTAAACTGTTGCATCTTTCAGATTCAAATTTTGTGGATTATGGGAAGTTTTCAAGTCTCAGTCTGAAAGTAGGTGGTACATGTAAACTCATTTCATGGATAAAGGTTTTCACACTGGGAGTTGTATTGGCTAAGCTGAATCTGGGAGAATTTATGAATTAGCTTGACTCATGTCTCCAGAGCATCTAATTGTGCACAGCCGGGCACAAGGATCTTTCAGTTCTTTCCCTCACTACAGAAAGATAGAGCAGAGAGCTGCTTTCAGACTCAAATACAACTGTAAAAGACTACTGGCATTTGTCTCTATTTCAGAAACTACTGCCTTGGTTTAATGAAAATGTGAAGAAATCACTCCTTAAATGACTTTTTTTTTTTTTTCCCCTTAATCTCGTTCTCAAATGCCTTTCAAACTTGGGGGGAAAAAAAAAAAAAAAAAAGAGGAAGAGAGAGAGAAAAAATGACCAGGGCAGCTCCAAAGCCTGTTAATTTACACTGCTTTTACTCCCAAAAAGGTCTGACTGAGAATATGGCTTTCTAATTGACCTTATAATTGACCTGTAGAGCATCAAGTGTTGGGCATACTAAGTTGTCTCCTGATAATGCCCTCATCAAGGCTTATTGCTTTAGAGCAGCTCATTAGGAAACGAGGGCATAAATTAAACTTGAAGAGAGGAATGGAAAGGCTGCAGCTGATGTGGGAATGTCGGAGTGTCCTGCGTGCTGCAGAGGGCACGCTGACCTTTGCTTCCCCGGGCTCTGGTTAAGAGATGAATTTATTTGGGAGCTACTCCTCCATTAAGTTTAATTGCTTCTCTGGAGCTTCCCCAGCTGAATGGAGGGTGGTTCCTGGCATCGAGGCTGTGGGCAAGGTAAGGCTCTTGCCAAGGGAGGGATTCACATTCATCTGTTTGGTTTGGGGGCTCAGAGGTGATGGTAGGAGCTGCAGAGGCTCCTCCTCAGATTGTTGGAGCTGAGCAGCAGAATCTCTCTCTCGTGTATGACAAAGGCTGCTTGTAGGAGGTAACCTGCATTTACAGCACTTCTACAGGATAAAATGAGCCAACAGATCTCATTCAGAGCAAATTGCATTTATTATTGATGAAGTATTTTAGATTGCAGTGACATTTTATTTTTCCTTTCGGGATTGGCATTTCTTACTCTGGCGGTCTTTTCTACATTATTAATTCAATCATACAGAGCACCTTGCTCTTTTATTTTCTGCTTTCACATTCTTCTCACTCCTTCCAAAGCCATGGGATTTTAGGTTTGCAGTCAAGTTTTTGAAAACTCTGTTCTTGCTTAAAGAAATACTTGAGGATTGATTGTTTTATGAGTCGGGTTTTTTCTTCTCTCTCCTCAGCATTTTGTGTTCAGGAGGAAGCATTGTTATTTACATTAACCTCATTGGGTGGGCATCTTATAATTCCCCACTGTGATGGCATCAGGAAGCTTTTTCAGTAGCCTGGGATGGAGGAAATGTTGTCAAACAGCTTTATCCTTTATCACACATTTCTGCAAGAGAAAGCTTGGGCCGAGGGCATCCATAACACAAAAGAGTCAGTGGTTTCAAAATTCTCATGGATCTTCATCTCAGACTATTCAGATGAGTCCAGGCCTCTGTATTGCTTGTGTTGTTTTTTGAGATGGTATCTATCTTGTACCACAGAACATGACTTGGAGATAACCAAACTGGCTGTGCCTGAGCTGCACCTGAAACCAGAAGCAGTAAAATGACACCACAGCCTTTTTCTGAGCAAGTAAAGCCCTGATAAGCAGCATATTACAATGGCTGAAAAAGTTATCCAGGGTTTCAATACAGAAAAGACATGACTTTTCTCTACAGTAACCTTTTGTAAGGAGATTAAAATAACTGTAAAAGTCAAGATTCATTAGGCCACGTGCCATAATATTTCTGAACTAAAATGCAAAAATGTCTTGAGGAAACAGGAAAACCCAATAAGAACAACTACCTTTGTCCACTGCACTATTGCAGCTGGTTCCTTGAATTCAGACTTGTTTTCCATCAAACACTGAGTTTCTGAGTGGAAGCTGTCCTCAAAGAAACTCCCTTCCCAATTGCTTCAATGCCTGCACCTCTCAGATGCCCCTCTCTGCACTACGTGCTCCCTCCCTTGTCTTTCCCCTTTCTTCTGGTTCTATTCTTGAACTCAATTTCCCTTTCTCCAGGGAGCATCTCCTTTTCCCCACCACTTTTCCCAGGCAGTCTCTGTCTATTCAAAGCTGGCTGGGGATCCTCTGCCCCACGTGTTGCAGGGTGAGGATGTGCAGCTCTGGGTCTCAGGTGTGTGAATTAGGATTGTCCAAAGCAGGGCCATCCCAGACCATCTCCAAAGCATTATTTGTCAGAAGCAAAATGTTCCTTTTGGATTACACACTCTGTGATGATTACCCTGAGAGAAGGGCTAATAGCTGGCTCTGCATTACTCTGTCAGGATGCACTCAGCAGTGACCTGAGACCCTCTCTGCTAAACCGCTGTGCTCAGTTTGCTGCCTGGCTTCAGAGAGTAACCTGGTTGGGATACCCCAGGAAAACACCTCAGGGGCTCCACACTGTGGGCCAGGAATGTAAAGTAAGAGGAGAGGAGTCTACTGTTTCTCTGCAGCATTTCCATTCACTTTTGGGACACCTTTCTTTCCCCAGCTACTTCAAATTTGAAACTGGATTGTTTCCTTCCCTCACTTTGGCTCTGTTGAGTTTTGGGGAGGGGGTTAGATTTTTATTTACTTCCTGTCAAAGTGTGATTTCTCAGAGCAGGCTTTGATGAGAGATTAATTTCCATGTTTTATCTTATGGGGACTTGTGTGTTGTCTGAACTGAAATTGTGCCTTGCACGGCACAAGTGTTACTGTGGGAACCAACCACTCAGCATTGACCCTCTTAGCAGGAGCTTCCTTTGCCTGGAAATCCTTTTTTTCCTAAGCTTTCAATCTCTCTAGATAGACCCTGAAGTGCTGGTGTGTTTGTTACAGACACCTGTATTTCTCCATTTTTAGGTTAGTCCCTTTGTAAGACTCACAACACTTGCTTGCAGGCCACAGTGCAGAAGTGTGTGTGTGCTGGGTGACATTGAACTGTAGGGTTGTTTACTGCAATTAGAGCATGAAAGACAGTATTTGGGCACTTAGCATAATTATTTGGGCTAGGTTGCCTTTGGTGGTACACCTAATCTTTCCCCAAAATGTCAGATTGCTTAAGAAACAAACAGAAGCCTGGCAGACGTGAGAAACGGTGGTGGAGGTGGTGAAGGAAACCAGACCGTGGATGGAAAGGAGGTGTGGGAGCTGAGTTTATCTGACCTCTTCAGAATACTCAGAACTTCTACACTGCATGGGGGTGTTTTGGGGTTGATTTCTGTGATCAGGTGTGGAAGTTTCTCCTGCTGCCTGGTGTGTGTGTTCAGATGAAATCTCTGCCTGCAGCACCCAGAGTGTTGGGGCTGGGGAGGGACCCAGGAGCAGCCTGTGTGTGACGGCACAAAGCTCAGTGAGGGTTTGTGAACCTCTTTGCTCTGCCTTTATTCTCACTTCTGGCTGCCTGTCTCATTAACCTGCGTGATCTGACACCGTGTCTGTAGGAGGCCACTTGAGCACAGAAGCTCTCTCCCCATGGAAGCTTCAGAAACCAATTTAAACTTGACAATAAGTGGTGGAGGAATTGCAGGAGCCTCACTCCTGAAGTCATGAATGTATACCAATGAATAGGAACTTCATAAATATGCTATGTAAAATCTTCTAGCCGCAATTAATTCTACATTAAAATCCATATATTGGCAGATTAGACACCACTAAAATGTGGATAATACTGGAGCAATGAGTCATATCACCACTGCTGAGGCCCCTTGTGAAGAATTTTATCAGGAGATTATATTAATCGTATTTGAAGTTGTCACAAACATCCTTTATTCTAATTATCTTTGCCTGAGGTTCTCTTAAGAAACCGTGTATCATGTTGTAATACAAATGCTTCATAATTGTGGATCCTTGTCCTGTGCAGTAACATTAAAGTGACTTTACATCCCTTATGTGCACAAATTAAACAGGAGAAAATTCAAGATACCCTCTCTTTAGCATAAATTGATTATTATAATTTTGCCAAAATGACCCTTCAGTCATAAATTGGCTTAGTTTACAATGCACTAATATTGAATAAAGATTTTTTTCTTACACGTCTGTTTTCTCCAACAGTAGAGATTTGACCCCAATTGAAATTTGTACTAGTATGGACATGTTTTCCACAGGGTCTTTTTGTTTTGCTTTGTTTAAAAGAAGGGACTATTTCTTTCTCCACTTCAACCAATTTAATATCAATCAATGGCAGCTCATTACTGTTTTGGAATCCTGTTGCAGTTTTAATGGATTGGTTTTTTTGGTGTAAAAATTAAAATGCTAGCCCAGATTTTCCTTCAGCATCGTTCACAGGCGACTCTGGGAATGCTTGGCCACTGGAATGCCTGGCTGTGGTACAAGCTGAAGCACCCTGGTGACTAACACAGGTTATGCCAGAAGCCAAGGAAGCCCTGAAAAAGGGGGTGGGAGGCTGTTGGGTGGGAGTAGCTGAAGGACTCTTTTGCACCATGGCAGAGATCCCTGGCACGCAGAGCATGTTCCCAGTGCTTGCTCTGCCTTTTTCACTGGCAGCATATTCACTGAGTGTCTTTAAAGAATCACCAGCTCTGTGAGCCTCGTGCCTTTCAGATTCTCCAAATGTGAAACTGCTTGAGAAGTGACTTAGGCCTGTTGTTGTGCTCCTGTCCAGAGGAAAGGGGGAATCCCTGATATTTAACTGGACTCATGCAGCCTCTGGCCCAGATTAACACACAGTTCTGTATTTTTTTTTTTTTTTTTTACAACTTGTGGGCTTGTACATCTGTACCAATTTATGAGACTATCTTTTTAAGCAAGTGTGGGGAAGAGAAGGCTCTGGGAAGAGCTTCCAGCACCTTCCAGTGCCTAAAGGGGTTCTGAGAGAGCTGGAGAGGGACTTTGGGCAAGGGCCTGGAGTGACAGGACAAGGGGGAATGGCTTTAGGCTGAAGCAGGGTATATTTGGATTGGATATCATGAAGAAACTCTTGACTGTAAGAGTGGTTAGACAGAGATTGCCCAGAGAAGCTGTGGCTGCCCCGTCCCTCAAGTGTCCAAGACCATGTTGGATGGGGCTTGGAGCAACCTGGGATAGAGGAAGGTGTCCCTGCCCATGGCAGGGGTGAAACAACATCCAAACCATTCTGTGATTTGTTGATTCTGTGATTGTGGTCCTGTATTCACAGCTTTGGTTTTAGCAGCAGATTATTTGAGTCAGTGAGTTCAGGTAAGCTAAAAAAATGCCCAAACATTAAACAACCTAAGGTATTCAATCTGCAGGAAGCTGTATTTATTTGACAAAGCCTTACTAAGAATTCTAAATAATAAGATCCTAAAAAGGATTCTTATGCAAGCGCAAGGAGCATATTCCATCAATAATTGATGGCTGAGTGTTTAATATTGGCTACAACTGTTCTCATGCCTGTAGCTTTTTATTGTTGCACTGTGACTTCACCAAGAGTTCTGATTCTACACCGAGGCCTTGCTGCAGACATTTAAACTTACTCTCACAAGCATGCCACAAGTACAAGGCACAGAGCTAATGGCTCTGAGCGTAAAAATAAGGAAATCAGAGATCTGTGTTACCAGTGAGCTCCTCTCTGTGTTACAGTCGGAATATTTAAGAAAAACTCCTGAAACACAGAGCACTTTGACATCAATACCATTAAATGTCGAACGGGGGGGAAATGCAGATAGGTAGAGAAAATGAAGTCTGCAAACCATCAGGTTTCTGTATTTTAAAACATTTCAGAGCAAATTGAGGAGGCTCTTGCCACTCTCTGTGTTCCCAGCACAGTTAGAGGTTACCTGTGATGCTCCATGCCCGAAACAGCCACTGTCTGTTCTGGTGTTTGTCTAAAAACCTCTCACCCCCATAGGCCAGAGCCTGGATAATAATCTTCTGAAGAAGGACGAGATATTATTCAAATGATGCACCATGTGAACACCTCTGTCACAGAAATAAATAGAAGAATAAATTTGCCATAATATTTTAAGAGCTAGAGGTGAAGGGTTTAGTTTAGAGAATATATCCAAGGCTGGAAAGATTTCTGTGCTCCATATCTTCCTACTAGATCTTTCTATAACTGAGACCAAAATTCTTTATTTTGATGCTGTGTTCTTAAGCAAAATCCTCCCTCTCTCCTGTCAGTTCCACCTTAAAATAAATACAAGACAAATGTTTTAAAAACGTTACCTGCTTAGAATTGCAACATTTTCAAGCAGACTTGGCTAGGAAATTGTCAGCATTTACTTTGAGAGGAAAAATATTTATTACATTATTTCATAAATATTTTCTTAGCATATAATTTAGGGGGAAAAGTCTTATAACTATACTTTCCCAAAATGCCAAATTTATTTCCACTCACAGTAAGAAAAATCTATACTGAGGCTTTGAAGGATTACAGTGAGCAACTGATCTTCCTGTTGTCAAACCTTAAATCAAACAAAGCTTTCTTTGAAAAGAAAAGAACTTTTTTTCTGTGAGGGAAAAAAACCCAGCAAAATATAGTTCCAACTAGGTATGTTTTGAAGAGAATCCGAGACTTCTCCACAAAGGACACCATCATCTGATTTAAGCCAGAATAGTCACACTGTCATTAGAAGTTAACCTTTTTAAGAGCTTTTAAGTTATTACCTGGTAGGATTTTAAAAAGAGGATGGTTTCTGCATTCTTCACTTGCAGTATTTTAGGACTCACCAGGCTCTGCATACTGGAACACTTACCCATTACACATGTTTAAAAGAGACACTGTTTTGGATGCCGGCCTTTTTGCCGGAGTATGTCCTTTCAGACTGACATTTTCTATGCTGTGTGTTTATGAACCAGCTGGGAGAAAAATAGCCTGGACTAATTCTGTCCCATTTGAATCACAGAACCATAGAATAATTGAGGTTGGAAAAGCCCTCTGAGATCATCCAGTCCGACCCTTCCCTAGCACTGCCAAGGCCACCACTGCCCCATGTCCTCAAGTGCCACATCCAAAAGGCTTTTAAATCCCTCCAGGAATGGGGACTCCAACACTGCCCTGGGCAGCCTGTTCTAATGCCAACCTTTTTTGTGAAGAATTTTTCCTAAATATCCAACCTAAAACTCCTCTGGCAGAACCTAATGCTGTTTCCTTTTGTTCTATTGCTTGTTATATATTCTTCCTATGAGTTAGAAATTATTCTGATTTTTTTTTAGCTCAAATGGTGTGTGATGGCATAAAAAATGCTTTGTAGCAATCTCAGTATGCAAAACTGACATCATACACTCCAATAATGTGCAATTTCTTCAAAGGAGGTATTAAATTATCTTGATAGGATCACTTTCAAAAGAAATGTGATTTATAGCATCTTGTTTTAGGTCTTTATCTGCTATATCTTGTGTCAACCATTATTTTCCTCAGAACCAGCGTCAAGCTGATGTTCCTGTAGTTACTTGGTTTATCTAAATACTGGATTTTCTAACTATCAACACACTCTCCATTTGAAGGATGTGGATGCAGGGCACACGGGATTGCTGTGTTTTCAGATTTATTTTTTCCAGGATTGGAAATCACCCACATTCATCTGGGCTAATGGGGACACGTAAATCTTGCAGTCAGAGATGACACTGCTGGGTGCAGCTGAGCTCCAGTTCATTACGTCCTCACACATAATCATGAAATATGTGAGATTAACTGAGCCCTGGGAAATGCCTCTTTCTCACTGTTGGTGATGAAGGCAGTTTAGGATGATTTGCTCATAGGTGTCCACACTCTGTCAACTCCTCAAATTAAATATTGTTCAAAGAAAGTAAATAGGACAATGTAAGGGTACCAGAGCCTGTCAGCTGAGCAGTATTTCCGAGGGAAATGGGATATGATGAGTAGCTGCCAAGGAGGAAATCACAGGGATGCAAGCAGACAGAACATTACTAACAGCACATCTTTAACATGGCAAAATCAGGCAAAACTCAAGATATCCGACTCTCTCTTACCTGCGCAGCCAAATTGCTATTCCTTGGTTAGTCTAAACTATGGGACAATCTTTAATTACTTAAGCACAGAAAAATCTTTTTCAGCAATATTCTGTCTTAATCCACAAGTCTGATGGAATTCTGGGAACATATCACGGCTTCATCCAGAGGAGGTTGTCTGTCAGACTTCATCCTCTGTTTCTGCCAGCAGCTGGGCAGAGCATGCCCAGGGACTGCAGGAAAGGGACACATCCTCATGGCAATGCACGAGGGTGGAATGGTTTGGGTTGGAAGGGACCTTAAAGATCATCCAGTTCCCACCACCTGCCATGGGCAGGGACAGCTTCCAGGTTCTTGTGATGTGACAAGGGACAAAGCTTAGTCAGCAATGGAGGCATAAAATTTATCCTATGATAAACTACTGGAACTTATGTTGAGGGGCTTTTGTAAAGGAAGGTGTACTTCAAATCCCTGACATTTCATGTGTTCAATGTGTTTGTGAAAATAATCCTGCCCTGGAATAATTGCAAATAGTCATGATGATATTTTCATAATTAAAATGCAAATGTACAGAAAATTCTCTGGGGGTGAGAACAGTGATTCCTATATAACACTTCTCATCAGTGGAATATTATTCTTTTAGAGAAAATAAGCATAACCATTCTCTTTGTTTTACAGATCTAGAAATTGAGGTCGGATACATTACAAACATTACAGACAACAGAAATTGAAATAGAAAATGCCGTTTCTACAGTATCATGCCTCATAAAGGTAGAATAAAGAATTTAATGTTCATCACTCAATGAAATAAACTAGGAATTATTGAAACATACAATAGATTAGACATTCTCTTTGCACCAATTAAGTCATCATTCTTGTGTGCAATATCTACCTGCAAAAAAAGATTGAATTGCATGCTGCTATCAGACTTAATAGTGCTGCTTGAAAATGTTCTATTGAACAGTTTCTTTTCTTAAAAAAAGTCTTGCTTTCAGCAATCTGACAAAAAGAGGGTTTGGGATTGGCTTTTTTGGCAGTTAGAATTAGCAAGGATTTTTTTCAGCTTTCAGAAGGAAATCTGCATATTGGTAAGAGCCACACCTAAATTAATTAAAGTAGAAAAATACTAATTTCTTATCTGCCTTTCCCTGGAAACATATTATGTTTTCAAGTGTTATAAACAAAGATGTTTGTTTCATCTATCAAAATTTAGATTTGAAGATAGTTTACCTACTTTTTATGAAGAATATCATGTACAAGAGCCATCTTTTTTGACGTTGACCCCAAGACTAAGCAAATTACTTGTATATGGACAAATGTCAAAGGCAGATCCTACCAGCTTTGCCCTGGGAAGCACAAGGCCTTATTTTAGGGGGAAAAAGCATTGCACAGGATGAGCGAAGGCTGAAGGATCTGCTCACTAGCAGAGATACCCGTGAAGTGTCGTGACTAATTGGACAAGCGACTCTGAAATTAGCATTTGCTGAATGGTTTAATAAAAATCAGCGTGGTACGAAAAAAATAACAGCAATTACTGAGTTGCATAACTCCCAGGAAACATCTATCAGACATCACAGACTAGCTAAAGATGTATAATTTAGCATTCCCCTTCCTCAGAACTGCCTGTTCTTGCTCAAGATGGTCTCTCTCCACCATATCCCCCATCTGCTCCACCCCCGCTTCCTATCCTGTCTTGTTGCTTGTACACTTTTTTTTTTATATTTTATTTTTTATTACTGGTATTCATTTTAAGGAATTAATATCAGTCCTGCAGTTGAATCTTCAGACTGCTGAGGGCCTCTGCAAGTTAAACAGCAGTTCCAGGTCCCATTAGCTTCAAGTCACTGGTTTCCATTCAATCTAAGTTTATCTAGCCAGGCCATGGTATTGCTGTCTGCCAGTGGTATCAGTGTTCAGGTTGCAATTGTGTGTTGGCAGGGAAATTTCACAGAGGAATCCCCTCTCAGCAGCGCTGCTTTTAATATCCTGTGCACAGTGCTGATTCTTAATTTATTTGTGATCATGGGAGTAAAAAGTCACAGTCCAGAGATGCTGAAGGAGGGTGACTGGGAGACATCAGTGTGCCCTCAGGTGAAATCCACCCCGTGTATATTATTATTGTTGTAGCGGTTGTTTTTATTTATTGTTGTTATTTTTTTTTTTTGTATTTATTGTTGTTGTTGTTTTTGTTATTGTTATATTTCTTGGGCTGGGACAGTTTAAACTGGGGGTGTTTCTGGCCAGGATCTTGAGGAGAGTTTATGAAGACTTGCCCAAGGCTTCCACAGTTTGGGTCATAACTCACCACTGGTGTCAGGGTCTGCAGAGGGCCTGAAGGACCTCTCTGAGGTGCAGTTCATGCAGGTGGAGTTTTATTGAGGATGAACGTGTAAAATCCCTGATCCAGCAGTGCTGCAGTGGCATGTGGGCAGGAGGTGTGAAAAGCAGGATGTAGTGGTCAAACCTCTCTCTCCCAAAAATGTGCCCCTTCAATACTCTCAAAGCCTCTTGATGCCCCTTAGCATTTCATACTCTTCCAAAAGATCTTCTACATCTCACAACTGCTGCCTTTGACTTTCGCAAATCATTTGACCATGCAAACTATTTCATGTTTAATTTCTAGGAATTGTGCCTATAAAGATGTTTAAATCACCTAAGATAGGACTTTAGTTTGGGTTGAAAAATTTAATAATACCTTTGCTGGCTCAAAGGGAGAATGGATCTTTTTTAGATGAGATCCTGATGGAATTATCTGGTGAATTTAGATACTTTTAGATGTACTAAAATCTTTTTCTAATGGCAATTGACTATCTGTGAGCATGTAAACTCCTTGCATATCTTCAGAGGTCTCAGTTAAACATTTCCAGTTTGAAAGCACATCCCTCTTAGACCACACAACCTCCTCTTTAAATGTCAGCAACTTAGCAGTTTCCAGCCCTTACAGGGAAAAACACCTTTTACAGTGCATGGAAACAGCATGTGATAAAACAGAGAGAAGCTTATGGCTACCTGGTTTTGTTTTATTGACATTTCTGATGTGTGTAAAATTGCTGTAATATAAAGAGGGTTAACCACAGTGTTTAGCTGAGAGACTGCTCAAACAGTGGTTGAAAACAAATGCTTCTCTAATAATCACAGGCAATTAAAAAAAAAAAAAAAGTTAAAGGAGAGGAATCTTGTTTATCTAATAAATAGTTCACTAGAGAGAAGCTGATAAGAGGAAAAAAAATCAATGACTGACATGAGTGGAAAAGTAAAAACCAGTAAATTTTCAGTCCTACTCTGACAGCACCACTTGTCTTGATGGTGTCATAATTGTTTGGGCAATTTCTTGTGACAACAAAATTCTAGTTATGCTGGAAGAAGTTTTATGACCTGTTATTACAGATTTAAGTTTCCATTAAACAGTCGCTCTTTGCATTCCCCTGCAATTTTTAGCTCATGCTTTTGACCACAGAAAAGACTCTTCTGGTTGGTTTGTGTTCTACATAATAATGAAAACCTTACACTTGTCAGTAGCAGTGGAACAGGATTAAGCCTTGAGGACAACAGACTGTTCTGCTCAGCTTTTTGTTGGATACAAGGAGTACACAGGGAATAAAAAATTGAAATAAACCCCATATTCTTACAGCCAGGCTTTTAGACATGAGCCACATTGAGCCATAGACTCATTTAGGCTGCAAAATCCCTCTAAGGTAATTAAGTCCAACCATTAACCTGGCACTGCCAGGTCCACCACTAAACCATGTCCCCAAGTGCCACCTGAGGCTTAATTTTTGTGGAAATAAGTGGAAAGAGATTATATATCCATGTAAAACAATTTGAGGGAACTACATCCTCCAACTAAGCTGATGTAAAATGAGGAATAATAAACAACACTGGGGAAAATGAGAGGCTCTGAAGAGAATACTCTCTGTGCTGTGCTTGGGGGCTGATTTGTCCTCTTGTGGAAAGTTTTTGGCTATTCCTGTGCACTGTGGGAAGGCGGTGGCTGCTGTTGTCTCATGTTCCTGGGGGAGGTGAACAATTGTTGGCATCACTGGGGTTGGTTCTGCAGAGATTTTGTCCTCCTCATAAACAAACCCTGTGGTATTTTGGGAAAAGGAAGCTATTGATAGATTCAGATATTCTCCAAACTTTTGTTGAATTACCTGGGCATTGCCCGAGTCTGATGTCAGGAATGAAGTTTGCCTGACCAAACAGTCAGACGCTTTAGTGCAGATATTTAAATTATTACAGTGAGTCACTGAAGGCTCCTCTTTTAGTAAAAGAAAAGAAGCAAGTGACTGTAGTGTGCTGCTGGTTGCATCCTAAAGCAGACAGCGACCTTTGGGCAAGAAATCACACTCTAAAATAGTTATTTTTGCCTTTGACAGAAAAAAAAAGACCCTGTGGTGTGTTGCTCAGGTGTGAAGGTATATAAAGTCAAGAGATGTGAATCCTAATCTACATGCATTATGAAGGAGAATATTAGGGAATGCAAAGGCAGGTGAGAGACTAACATTTAATGAAAATAAGGAGTTAAAATATGATGACAAAAACATCAAAATATTTTATCTTAAATAAGAAGCAGGAGGATCTTTCTTTTAAAAAAATACTTATTGTGATTTTTCCTGCCCGTCAAGGTTGTTTTGAGATGAAAATGAACTTTGTATCAACTCTTCCACAGAAGGATAAATTAAGCTCGATGAGCAAATAGATGAGTAAAGCATGTTCCATCTTGTGAGAAGAGTTTTGCTTTTTCAAGCCTTTCCGCAGCTAAGGAGGCCAGGATTAGCACTACTGCAATGTTTTTTTAAGTAAGTCCAGCATTTCCCAGTGCAATATTTTCTAAAAGATGAGAGGAGTGTGAAAATTAAAAAGAAGAGAGCTTTATGCCAGCATTTAAAGAGCTGCTTACTTTACTCCTTGGAAACAACGTATGGTTCCCTGTATGTTTTTGGGTGTTTTTTATAGGACAAATATCTCTCAGTCTGCAGCCTAAGTTGATATAGCTTTTCTCTTCATGATTGTATCTATCTGTCTTTAATCTTTAAAGATTAGAAATATCAATATTTTATGTTATATGTAACAAATCCATATAAAAACATATTCCTGTTCACCTCATTATTAAGTACTACAACAGTCCTCAGTGGGAAATCAGAAAATGCTAAGATGACTTTTGAAAATTTGTTGTTTGTTAAGGATATTGCTGCTGGAAAATTTTTCTGGTAATATGAAGGAGAAGAAGCACACATATTAAAAAATTATGCTGTAACAGAATATTAGTAGACATTTTAAATTAGGGATATCAGGAAGCATAATGTTCTGCTTTATAGTATGTTTGGGTCTGCATTTAGCCCTATTTCACAAAAAAAATACAGTAGAGATGTGAGGAAATGACTGAAGATTTAAATTCAATATATACATTTTTCCTTGTTCTCTTTATTCCTACCTCCAGAGTGTATAAAATACAGTAAAATTCCCTGGAGCAGAGAAGAGAAATTAGAATTTTCCCAGATGAAGTCATGAACCAACTAGGCTAGAGATTTAAACTCTCTCTCTCTCCCTCCAGTCTAATCTTTTGTTTCATTTCATAAAATGCAATTAACCCAAAAGGAAAAGGTCAGGAATATCCTTTCCACTTTTCACCCAGGAATAGTCATAATCTGGTGCAGTGCGTTCTCCTGCAGAAAGATCAAGTTTTGAATCCTCTCAGGGAAAATCAGACGTTTATTCTGCATCCTAGCTGAGTGCATTAAGGTCTGAGCTGAAGAAAATGGAGATAATTTTCTTTTCTGAGTAAGAGCAGGAGCTGAAGAATAAACTCAACATTCAAGACTCTGAGTCATGCAGCCTGGGAGAGACCACTGGAAGTCATCAAGATTTGCCTTCTGCTTAGGACAAGCCATGGAAGTTGCACCTAACTTATAGGCTAGACCAATTATCCAGAAGAGAAATTAATATTCATGCGTGGTATCCAGGATCCTCTTATTTTTTCTTTTTTTTTTTTTTTTTAATAACATCTTAAATTACTCAAAAAAATGCATCTTTCTGGTGTTATAAACATCAGTGTCTTTTTCAGATCATTCATTACCATAGTATCTAACATGTGTCTTTTTAAACACATGTCCAAAGTGTTTTAGGTTATCCAAAAGTACTTCTGAAAAATCTGAAGAAACATTGAATTTATGTACACAACACCTAAAGCATTTAGTATTCTTCCATGACGAAGAAAATCTCCGAAGAATGACTTCACAGTCAATATATATTTAATTGGTTTGGGGTAGTTTTATAGAGTTAGTTGAAAGGAGTAAATATTTTCTTACAACAAAATTTAGTCACCTTAGTTATTGTGCTCTATGTATAACTAAAGATTTTTATTCCTACAATGGCTTAAAATGTGCAAAAGAAAGGTTTCATCTCTGTCAGTGATCTCACAGTTTGCAGAAGACATTTCCAAATCTGTGTGTGGCCAATAAAACAGTCAAAAAACACGAACAGAGCATGACCAGAAAATTCAGAAGAGCTGAGACACATTCACAGATCATAAGAAAGGACTTTTTGTCTTTCTGCTCTGTTTTCTGTGCCTTTATTTTTGTGTTGGAGAGCTGTTCACAACCTGTGCACTGCCTGTCACCCCTGCTCCTCTGGTCCTGCTTGGAGACTCCAGGTGCAACTACAGGAGAACTAATAACAGAAAAACAACAGAAGAAAAGGGGCAAAAGAAGCAGTGAGAACGTGGGACAAAACCAGAAACTGATTTTATACTGTTCAAAATGGCCAGGTTTCAAAGTACAAGTGAAGAGAGGGGAAAAAATTAAAAAAGGAAAAAAACATGCAGCACAAATGCTACTTGGAAGGAAATACAATAATTTTGTTTAATCTCAAATCGTTGTTGCAGTCAATTCAATTTTGTAGGTAAGCTCCCATGACACATCTATTCCAAGAACTAACAAGAGACAGAGCTGAAATATCAACAACCCCAACAGGAGACCAAATTTTCTCTTATGATGAAAATCTCTGCTTGGAGAGGTTTCAAATCTGCGTGATCAGTGTGAAATTGAAATTACTCCAAGTGATTTTGATGAGCCACTGTCTTCCCAGATGAACTGTTAGATGTTAATGCAAGAAAGGAAACAGAGTGATATGAGAGCAAATGAAAGCTTTGGGGGGAGGGAGTAAGATTTTTTTGGGTTTTTTTAAATAATCACTATAAATACATGTGATAGAATTAAAAAAAAAACCAAAAAAAAACCAAAAAAAAGGAAAAGAGAAGACCAGAAAGATGAGCAGGGCTGGGCAGATATACAGGATTTATTCTTTGCACAACAAAAGAAGAAATGAACAACAGCGGAAGATAATGTTCAACAGCACATCAAAAGCTGAACTACGGGCGTCTCAACTGAATCCTTCGTTTTGAATTAACTGAGTATTATATTAAAATGAAAGGGATCTCATGCACTTTCTGTAAATTATAATAAAAAAGTTCCTGCCTTTAGTGGGGATGAGATCTTCTAATCTTACAAGGCATTCATGCTGACAAACAAGCCAACCCATTTACATCAGCCAACTCATTCATCTCCTTATAAATTTGCGTCACCAGCGGCTCTGACTGAAATTGAGCCATTCTGGGATCCGGAGCTGGTGTTGGGCAAGGTGACGTATGGTTCTACTTTCCTCCTGCTGGGGATAATAACATTTATTGAACTGCACTTAACTCTTCCCTCTCTTCCATGGCTTTTCACTGCGGTTCTCGCCATTTTAGTGCAAAACTTGGTGTATTTGGTGCATAGGGAAATGTCTCACCCTCTGAATGTAGATTTGAGTACGTGTGAGGGTTTTCTTTTTTAAGATCAGACTTGAGCTTTCCTAAGACTGAAGTTTTTCTGTTTCCAGAGCTGTTATTTGCTAGCCTAACACACAGAGCTGTCTCTAGTCTTTACTGTGTAAGGTCACAGAGTATTGGGAATGTGCAATAAATCTGGTGGGTTTGTATCATTTTCATCTCAATTTGACAATAGGATATGTATTTTTTAAGGTAGTGCTGCCTACTGGTTTGTAAAAGTACAAAAGACCTTTAAATACCACTAATCAAACCATGGGGTCATTTAATGGAAGTGGTTTTAAACATTTCTGAGGGGCCAGGCACAGTTTTTCTGCCCAGCAAGCAGAGTTGCAGCCAAATTGGAAACGAGGAGTTCAAAAAACATGGTCCTTGCTTAATCCTTGCTCTGATGGGTAGGCAGCTGTGCCAGCTACTACTTGGCCTGGCTTAGTTCTTATATGCTCACTGAGGTTGGATGAGCTCCACCAGCTGATACCTTGGCAAGATAGAATCAACAATTCACGTGGTAGTTATATTTTTTTTAAAGTGATTTTTATATAGTCCAGCCTCTGTAAAAGAAAAAAATAAAAACCACCTTCTACTGCTGACATAGATACCAGCAGTGTCTGAATTCATGAAAGCAGGAATTTCACAGCTGTTTGTTTTGGAAAATGGATGGCCAGGAATATCTGGAGGTGTTCTTGCTTGCAAGAAGATCCCTGGTTCTGATTCATAAGGTTGTGGCTCTTGCATGACACGTGCTAAAGCAGTTTGTCTTCAGCATTGCTTGCATTTTGCATGACATATTATATAACTATAAATTGATGATGTATTCTTCTACTTTAAAGAAAATTTGAAGTTTGGTTTGCTTTGGATTTTTTTTTTTTTTCTGCTGTGTTTTTTTATCTTCTTTGAGCCAGAAAGAAATACAAATTGTAAGTTCTACATCCCAGGTAAGCAGGACAGCAGAGTTTGTGCCATGTGGTTTTTATGCTGTGGTTGGTCTGGGTGACCTAAACTTCAAGGTGAATGGAATTTAGGTCTGTGCCTGTATAGTTACAGCGCACAGTGATATTGACTATTGTGTTGTTTTCTATTTGCAATAGCAAAGGACCTGAACAGGTTTGGGTGCCTGAAGGTGGAAATAGAGATCTAGAAAGATGACCAAAAGCAAGTAGGTGTCCATGCTTGTCGGGTACTTTAATATTGCTCCTTCTGTCACACAACAAGATGCAAATACTTCTGAAAAATCTCTTCATCTGCGCCCCATTAGACAGATACCTGCAAAAATCCAGTCAAAATGCCCTTGATTCAATAAGGAATCACAGGAATCTTATGGTACAGGGCAATGGGAAGTATGAATTGATGGAGAGCTCTGTGAAGTAGGATATGACAGGATTGATTTTCAGATGTCCTCAGTACACTCAGCTTTCCTCCTCTTGGAAGAAGCCGTGGTTTCTCTTTGATTTATATTCCCCTTATCAACTTGGTGAAGGAATTCATGCCATTACTTACTAATACTTTCCCCCAGTAATGTCTGGGGGACATATAATGCTTTCCCACCACGCATTTTTCCTACTTTTCTCTGGTGCCAAGGTCTCTTCCAAGTAGATTTCACATACGAAAGAAATTCAATAGGGCATAAACCAAAGGGAATACATGTCCCTTGAAAAGACTGAACTTTTATAATCTAGATCCTCTGTGTCCTGTGGCTGAATAATCTAATTATAGTTCTCATTGGTTTTTAAATATTTTTTTTTTTAGAAACACGTAGAATTAATTTTAAAGAAAAAATTTCTTCTTTAAAAATTAGTTATGTTTATATAGTTTCTTTTATTCTAATGGGTACCATAATGTTTAATAAATTGACTATGTGCAGAAGTCACTGATATAAGGTTTCAGTTTAAACTGAAAGAGGGTAAATGGGGAAGAAATCTGTACTGTGAGGATGGTGAGGCACAGGTTGCCCAGAGAAGCTGTGGCTGCTCCATCCCCGGAAATTTTCAAGAACAGGTTGAACAGGGCTCGGAGCAACCTGGGATAGTGGAAGGTGTCCCTGCCCATGGCAGGGGTTGGAACGAGATGAGCTTTTAGGTCCCTTCCAACTCAAAACATCCTGTGATTCCATGATTATTCCATGATGCATAGCTGTGGGCTGAAGCACCCAAATGTTAAGACTGGAAGTCATCCTGTGCATGTATAGGAAGTTTAATATGCTTTTCTCTCTCTTACTACATATGCCAAGAGAACCAGCAGCCAACTCATCTTCCTGAAGTGTTTTGGTGTGAAGCAAGGAGTATTTGAATGTGTAAGGCTCTCTTCAAAAACTGTCTTTGAATCAAGACTTACCTGTTCAACGTGCAGTAACTTTCAGGGACACTTCATCTCCAGGATAATGCTCATAAATACTGGTGGATTTTAAAATAAGGCTGAATTGCACATGCTGAATGAATCCTTGGTTTCTACTTAGGGGTTCCTGCAGTCTACTGGAACCAAGATGTTACTGAAAGAAATTACTGGATCAGAACACACTGAATCAGTGACTGGTGTTTTTACCCAGGGTGAATCAAATAACCCTTCTGTAGGTTGAAATATCACAGCACTTGGAAAAAATGATGCACTACACTTGTCATTCTCTGAGATGTACTCACAGGGCCACCTAGCTTAACTTGTGAGTGGCAAGGACAGCCTGGGACAATTTGGCTCCGTGCACCTTATCAGCCTCTGTGGGACAATTATCTTCATCAGAAGAGAATCTTGTTGCTAAAAGCCCAATCCAAATCACTTTGAAAAAACTGGAAAAGCTGCCATAGGCTTTCTGATCAAACTCCCTAGTACAAGCTGGATGTAAGAAAAGCTGCTAAATTCAGATGGAATTCTTTTCATCCAGATGAAAGAGAAGCTCTTACTCAAGCTGTGAACTCCCAAGGGGAGAAAAATGAATAGAAGAGTTGTTCAAACACGACAGGCTCAGTTGTGCCTGACCCTGTGTGGGTGCTGAGGGAGTGGGAGATGAGTGCAAACAGGCTTTCCAAGCTCCCCCAGGAGAGCCTACTCCAGACTAGACCCAGCTGCGGTCCTTGAGGTCAGGGAGCCCAAGAATTGGCACAGAACATAATGCCTGGAGCAGGGAAGCAATGTCAGGATGCAGAGTCGTTTACCCCCATTGGCAGATTATGAATCCTTTAAAGCGGGGCAGCTGCTGCCACATGCTGGGTGGGATGCTGGCATCAATAAATCAGCTCAAATTAGCACGTGCTTGGAGTTGCACATAAACAAATTTGCCTAAGAAGATTGGTTTCTGTCCTCCCAGGAAGCCTGGCTGGGATGGTGCTGGTTGCAGCTGTGCTTTCAGCACAGGGCTAGCCCTGGAGAGAGATCAAGCAGCTGGATGGGAAGGCAAACAACTGACAAAAGCTCCGTAACACATTTTTAAAAATATACAGTCTTAGATGGTCTACCAGTATGTGTGTACTGCTGCTCTGTGAGGATGTACTGCCTTCTTCAGTGCGGAACAAGGAGGCCCAATTAAATGGTCTCAGAGTCCTAGGAGGACAAGGTACAGTTCATAGGTACTTGAGAGGACAAGGGTGAAGGGCTTGAAGCTGAAGGACGGTAGAGTTAGATGGGATATTAGGAAGAAATTCTTCTCTGTGAGGGTGGTGAGGCCCTCGCACAGGCTGCCTAGAGAAGCTGTGGCTGTCCAATCCCTGGAAGTGCCCAAAGCCAGGATGGACGGGCTTGGAGCAACCTGGGATAGTGGAAGATGTCCCTGCCCATGATGAAGGTTGGAATGAGGTGAGCTTTAGGGTACCTTCCAAAGCAGAGCATTCTGTGACTCTATATATCCGCCACAACAGCAAATCCCATCTTCTCAGACTGGGAAATGTGCTTCCTGCTTCTGCACCTCTGTCCTGGTGTATGGAAATGAGCTGTGGATGTTTTATTGATCTGAAGAATCAGAATGAGGCTCTGAAACTTAGAATTGTATTTCTAGCAAAGGGTGAGTCAGCACCATTAATATTTGTTACGGTTATGGGGTGAATAAGGCTGGAGGGGTGTTCAGTGAACCTCACTGAGGGTGTCGATGCAAATTAAAGCAAAGCTTTTGGTGCCACTGGCAGTTCATGGGCTCTTTAGCAAAGATAGTTTTTCTCTGTCCAGTTGCTGTATTTTTCCTTCAGACTTTTGACCTTTATAATCAACAAGAAAAGGCCATCAATTCTGCCTTTTACTGAAAGAACATTTCCCTTTGTCACCGAGAGGGAGAAGTCAATGGGCCATTTTTTTCCTGAGCTGGCACAACTCCACTAACCAATATTTTTTCAGTGAATTCAGGATCTGTGATGATTGATTCACTCATTTAATGACAAAGCAGGCAAGTACTGTGTAGATAATGGCAGCAAAACTTCAGTGTACTTCAGGAATGATCTGGAAGGACCGTGATGAGAAAGTCATTATTTGTTTCTCCTGCTGAACCTGCTACTCAGTGTCAGCTGATTATGCAGCTCCTACGTGGAGATGTGCAAAAAACCCAAACTGTTTCAGTTTGGTTTCAGTTGACCCCCTCCAAAAATCTGCTTGTGTGTGGCTTCTTTTAAACTGATTCATGCTGATTGTGGGTGTAGTGGAAAGGAATATCATTTCACCATGCAAAATTGAAGAAGTTTGCTCTGAGTCCATCAAACCAAAATGTTTTGGCCTTTCTGATGTGTGTGGTTTTTTTCTTACTGAAATTGTTTGAGAAATGTGATGTATCTTTTCACACCTCTGGGCTCAAACATTGTCAGAATGTTTTTAAGATCATGCCATTGAACCCAAAACTTATTTAAAATAAATTACTTAAAATCATTAGAAAAATTTCAGTGAGCTTAAATGAGCTTAAACCTGTTTCCTAAGATGAATCTTGTTATCAATGGACCCACTTCTTTCTCTGCCTACGGTATAATGTTCTGAAGTATTTGCAAATTCTACCAGGGCCTCTTCTTTTTTTTCCCTCGAGCCAGAGCTTAGTCAAAAGCCTCAGCCATTTGTCTTCAGCCCTAACTTGCAAATGCAAGGAATAAAGCTTAACTACTGCAAAATTCGTTCTGACTCCAGCACAGCCACATTTTCTCTTTGAAATGTTGGATCTTTACACGAGCAGAAGAATCAGTGACATTTTGCTGTGTCACTAAATCCATACAAGCAGAAGTAACTTTTGCCAAAGTGAAGAATATGAAGTTGTTACACACAGTTAAGCTTTAAGGGTTATGCCTGAGCAATTCTTTGAGTCTTTCTAAATCCAGCTGAAGATGGCATCAAATTTATCTTCTAGGCCTTATGCAGGAGGAGAAGACTAAAATATCAAATCTGTGTCTGAACTAAGTCTCTATTTAGCAACCAATATTCTGTCTATCTATACAAGGTATTTTATACACGTATTTATATGTATGTCTGTATATTTTCATTAAAGTTGGAATTTTGTGAATTATTTAACCGTGTATAGATTGATTATATATCACAGGCTATTGAACAAATGACTCATCATACATATTTCATTTCCTACATAAGAATTAATAGCTATACACACAGATTAGATATTTTAAAACAAACGATTGTAGCTTCAACAGTCACATCTCCTGGAAGAATTTAGGCTACAGTAATATAATTTGGTAACAGGAAGATTGAATTTGCTGCTGCTTATTATCTGTTGTCCCAGATAAATACTACTGTAAAGGTGGTTTATTTGTCATTCTCCTTTAGAACATTCTGGCAGAAAAGCATTGAAGTTATTTGAGGAACTCTCTTTATGTGCTGTATGCCCAATATTTTTGCAAAAAATAGCAAAATTTGGATTAACTGTATTCCAGAATTTCCTCTTATAGCTCTTGTTTTCCCAGTTATTGCACTGTTTGTGTGATTTTTGCTGTATCTTTAGAAAAAACCCCCTTTTATGTTTGCTTATACTTAGCTCTCGACATGCATTCATTATGTTCACAGTGAATATCATTTTTTTGTGTGGGAATGGCATAAAGTAGAAGTAGAACAAGTGAAGTGAAGCCTTGGAAGATGAACACAGCCCACTGGGTGTTTCTCTCGTGACAGCAGTTGGTTCTCCCTCCCCTTCCTGCCCCCTCTCTCACTTTCCCCTCCTCTCTGTCCCTTTGAGCCCAGTCCTGTGGACAGTTCCCTGCACTCAGGGTCCCTTGGAAGCGTGACTGCAGATGTAAATTCCTCACCTGCAAACCCTTAGGGAATAAAGTTTTTTATGGATGATGCAAAAGGTGTGGATGTTCTTCAGTGCTGCACGAGGTTTAGAGGGTTGTGAGTGGTGTCAGATGCTGAAATGATCCACCAGCACTGGTGCTGAGGGTACAGAGAGGTGTTATTTAAACCCTTAAAAACAATCGCCTGAATGTGTGTTGTTAGAACAGTGCAGAGCAAATTTTGAAATACAGCATGTGAGAGAGACAGATTCCTCCTTCTGCTGCCCATTTGCCATGGAAGTTAGGCTGCAACAGCATCCCCTCACGCTGCTCTGATCCATGCAGAGGGTCTGGACTATGCGTCAGCTGCAGTTTGCGCTGCGACTTGTCCTTTGGAGGTACCTGCCTTTCCCACTGCCTGCCTGGGGAGATAACATGGAGAGATAACACGCTGTGTTTGCTCCACCCCTGCAAGTGCTCAAGGCTGGGTGGGATGGAGGCGCGAGCAGCTTGGTCTAGTGGGTAACGTCACTGTCCATGGCACGGGGATGGAACCAGATGATCTTTAAGGTCCCTTCCAACCCAAAGCATTTTATGATTCTATTATATTTGTTTTAGCAAATCCACAAGAATTTATGAGGAATATGATTAGGTGGGGCTTTTTGTTGGTAGATTAATTTCATTTCGTTTGGCTTAAATGAGTATTACAGATGGGCTAAAACTAGAGTAATTTTGAGTCCAGACTGAAACTGAGTAATTTTAAATAAGTTTATAAAAGATTATAAAACTCCCCAATTGGCATAAAAATTAAAATAAATTAATATTAGTAATTAACAGTTAATTTTAAGAGGAAGTTTAACATATGGAAAGTGGGAAAACAAAATTAATTTCAATTACATGACCACAAAACAAATCAATCCTATTCAGTTCCCAAGTGGTTTAGTCACACCACTAGAAAACAGTTTATTTAACTAGTCCAGATTCAGTGTCTTTATTTGTGAAGTTTCCTTCTCATTTATAACTGATTACTGCAGTTCTCAGAACTCCAATTTCACTCCATTTCTACACAGAAATAACTTCTAATGTCATATAACTATTTCTGGAACAGATACACTTCGACTTAGCAAATGTGTTCATGTATCTTACAGCCATGTAATTTGGATGTGTTAGGTTTGAATATGAGACTTGGAAACTCTTGTTCTGTTCAGACAGTCAAGGATTCTGGCTGAGGTGGCAAAAAGGCCAGGTTTTGACCTATTAGTAGTGAAGTATTCAGGAGTTTTCCAAGTGGTTCTCTACAGAGCAAAAACTCACTGGCAAGATCTGCAAGACAGTGCAGACAATGGCAGTAAAACCTTCAGTTGCTTCAGGAATGATCTGAAAGGACCATGATGAGAAAGTCATTATTTCTTTCTCCATTTTAATTTCTTTCCCCTGCTGAACCTGCTGAAATAATCCCTCGTTATTTCTTACTGGGGGGTGGAGATCCCCCTCATCAGGTGGTTTCAAATGGGCACACAATCTGGTGTGAGGTGCTGAGAGGTGCTTCCTCTCAAGGAGCTGGAGGTTACACCTGATTGTACATCCAGATCTCTCTGTTTCCTGTGGTTCAGCTGAATTGCAAACCCAACTCAGCCTCCTGATCAGTGACAGAGGTTGTGTGTGAATGGTGCCTGTGCCCGAGCCATTCAAAAGTGTCACGTTCACTCCGTGGTTTGAAACAGACGTTTTCATAAAAATTACCCTGGGGATTGTTCTGTTGGATTTGACTCATCAGTTCCTGCTGCAGATTTTCAAATAAATAAAACATAGCCTGGTATTACTTAATATCATTTCATACAATTGGTGAAAACTAATTTGATGATCTTGTAGAGGGACTTCTTATTTCCCAAAAGAGCCAACGGATGACATCTATCTAATTTGCCAGTTAAAATTGGTACGTGCAGGTTCTGTGAGAAAATTGATTGGAACTCACTTGACTATTGAATGAGATTCACATCAGTAAATACAATGACTGCCTTAATATTGCCTAAACTTTCAAACCACAAAATGCATTTTGCCTCATTTTATTTGTAGAAGAATGATACAATAATTTTGTGAATAATCAACTCTTCAATTTAGCTGCATTTACATCCTGTTATAATAATTAAAATTGCACCCTTCTATTTAGATTACTTGAAAGGAATAATAATTTCTCAGCCCAAGATATAGGTAGATATTTCTTTTTTTAATCCCAACCTTCAGAAAATGAGATTAATTGGTAATCATATGTGGATTCTATTCTTCTGCTCAGTCTTTACCTGGTTTAGCCCACAATGCTAAAATATGGGTACTTGAATACACATGACTAAAATTCAAGGACTGCATTATTTAAATTGCTCTTTATGGAAGACACCTTTCCATTAGACTATTCATTGGAAAGCAGGAATTTTCATCAGTCTGCAACTGAAGTTTCATTTCCTTCAGCAACTTGTGCTTGTTGCTGGCTGGCAGATAATGCAGAATATTGTAGAGTAGGCAGTTATTTTACGCATGGCATTAAGGAAAGCTCCTTAGGAAATGTGCAGGATTTATAAATATATTCCCTAATACTTATCTATTCACTATTTAAAGCTCTTAAGTCTAAAGACTTAAATATTTGCTCTATCTTCCTAAATGCACTTTGATCTGCTTATGACTCTCGATACCTAATTGCTGTGCTGGTCCTACATCCAATATTCCAGCAGCAAGTGGGATCTGTGGAATATCTGCTCAGCTGCAGACTTCAAGGGAGACACTCCCCTGTGTCCCCAGCCTGAAGGAGAAGAGTTTTCTTGGTAATCCTTTTGCTTCATCCATGTTTCTGTGCAGCATCTAAGCAGGCCAAAATACTGAAGTGACACACATATGTCTTGTCTCCTCCACTTTGGGAAATTTCCTTCCTTTTTTCTCTACTCATGAGTGCTCTTGTTCTCTGCCAAACAGCAGAACTGATACTTCACCTCTCCAAGTGCAAACCAAGAAGAGGATCTCTGCCAAGCCCAATCCATTATAAAACTTCAGCAGATCTGACACATATGGGTTGATGAATCTTCTGATGTCTCCTACTCTCACTTCTCACAACAGCAACAGGAGGAGATGATTGTCTCAACCTCCCCAGTTTCAGCTCACACAACTATGAGCCTGCTTTAAAATACTGTGGTGGTTAAACTGATATTATAGATATTTATTTGGGAATTTTAAGTATATGGAGTAGCTAAAAGGACACCTAGAAGGTCTCAGCAGAGCAAGTAACCTGAATAACCCCCTATTCTGTGCTTTGGACACAGCTGTGGCCTCCACACCAAACCTTAAATAGGAGCACTATTTTGTTATTTGTAACAGAGCTGTGAACAGATTTTATAGAAGGACAAAATACCATTGCAGATGGCAGGAATGCCCAGCACCTGGTGACAATGGTAGGCATACTGCTGGACTATAAAAGAATAGACCTACCTTGAGAAAATGCTTATTTCTGCATCAGTAATCTCAGTGCCTCTGTAGGTACAATTCAGAGCTAAGTAATAAAAAAGCTGCAAGGGTACATTAATATTCTATGAAGCCACAGAGTTCTTTTTCACTTTCACATATATTATATTTCTGCATATATGTTTGCACAATTAAATAACTTATAATGGCCCATTAGAGCAGAAAGAAAATTAAATATCTTGTTATCCTTATCTTCACTATATGAAAAACTGCATGAAAAAAAATCTCCTAATAGCTGAGATATTAAATATTCTTATGAAGTTCTGTACACCTGGTCATCTGTTTTATAAAAGGCATGAAATCTAGTGTGCACAGTATCCAAACATCTGCAGCACGTTAAAAGCAACACCCCCAGTAGTGCATAATCAATTAGTACTTTCTGAAAATGGTTCTGGTCTAGCAATTTTTACTGGAAGCAGAATCTTGTGTTTGGAACCGTAAGACTGTGTCATTTTTGACCTTACTGCAGATCTAGAGTATGATGACAGATTCTTCTTTCTGTGTCTCAATCCTCCCTATAAAATGGGAATAATAACGTTAGTCTGACTACAAAGGGTTTTCTAAAATGCAATCATAGAACATATATATGATGTCAAGATGGTAAAAACACATTCTCTTGATTCACCTTCATTACAATTTTTAATCAGTGGAAACTGCACTCAGTTTCCATGGAATTTTTGAAATTTTTTGTCATTTTATAGAAGTTTTGAGCCCCAAGCCTTTGCAGTATCATCACGTATTTCTATAGGATTTGAAGAAAATAAATAGGCTTAGCCTGGATTTCACTCTAGCTTAGCACAGTGAAAGAAAAAAAAATATTTTTTATATGATCATGGCCAGTCTGAAAAAAAAGAAACAAACAAACAAAAAAAAATAGGACCTTAGTTCAAACATTTATTTCTGTCCTAATTAATGCATAAAATTCCATGCTGAATTTCTTTTCAAGACTGAACAAGCCTGAAGACTTTTCTTGTAGGACTGACCCCTTTTATGGCTTGTGTATTTTGTTATGTTGTGTTACAATTGACATTAAAAACGTGGCAACTGGTGCTGAACTTTGTGCAAACCCAGAGACACCCACAAAACTTGCACTGAGGAATTTTCACCTAAATAAGCAAGACAGGCAGAGTGAAAATAGAAAAGAGCTGGTCATGGTAAAGACCAAAGGTTGAAGGTGCAAAAATGGAATTTTTGGCAGAGGAATAACTTCAAGAAAAAGGAAAAACATGAACTGAGCAGGATTCCCGGGGGACTCTAAGGCAGATGTGGGGTGGCCTCATTGAGAAAGGACTGACAACATGGGAGAAAGAAAAGTCAGCCAAAGCTGCATTTACATTACATTAACATTCCTTTACCACTCTGTAAAGGAATCAGATATTTACCTCCTTTTATGCAAATTTTCCTACCAGGTGCAAGCTCTTTTTCCTCTTCCTCTTGATGTTTTTGTTCACCTGTGACCATGACGGGAGAAAAGGTGCCATAGAGGCTCTACTGCCAGGGAAAGGCACATGTTCCACACAGTTTGGGGTAAAAAAACCCAAAGACAGGATTTTGCTCTGTATTTCTCTCCTCCTACTTCAACCTTATCTATTTCACTTGGTCCTGCTTCTCAGACTCCCTTCAGATTTTATTAATCTGCTGGCATTATTACTAAAAGCGGCAAGCACTGTGAGACAATGTTGAGGATCTCATCAGCTGTTTCTGCTTCAGTTGCTGAATTCCACCAGGTTGTTTGCACAGACACTGCCTGCCTGCCTTAGCTAAGTGCAGCACGTGAAGAGAAGTGTTAAAGTAGGTGGAAGTGCCCTTTATATCCCAGTGAAGATTGATCTGCTGGAACTTGACGTGGTGGGAACCAAGGAGTAGTGTTGAATAATTCCCAGGAAGTTACTGGGAAGTTCTAGAAAGAAAAATAAGAATTTAAGTAGGAAAAAGTCAAGTTTTCTTCCTTGTTGTTACTGTATTTTCAGTCTAGCACCATCATAATTTAAAAAAAAAACCCATTAGTGTGCTTGCTAGGATACAGGCTCCCAAGAACATGATTATTTGGCTATTGTGGTTGCTATAAATAACAAAATCAGAAGTTGGTGATAGTTAATCTCTTGCTGTTTCTGAGGGTTTGTTTTATGATTTGGACTCAGTGGGGCTAATTTGATGTGGTTTACTGGCTGCCAAATGACTGGAGTTGCATGGCACTGAGACCCAGCTACCTGCAAAATTTTTCCTAGCTGGAAAAAGCACAGCACTGGAGCTTGCTTTGCACCGGGGCTGCTGGGTTTGTGACTCTGACCTTTGGCTGGAGGCCCTTCCCAGACAGAGTCTATTAAAGCCCCTGGATTACTTGGTGTAATACCAGCTGAGTTTATTTCAGCTGTGATGTCAGGCAAGACAAAGTTCCTAAAGCCCCTAAAATTCCACCTAGAGAATCCAAGCTTTAGGCAAAAACTCATACCCCGAAGCCTCTTTTTACCTTGAAAGCTCAGCTGGTACAAAATCCCATCCTAATTTAGAATCATCTAAATCTAACCGGGGAACAGACTACTATGAAGCTGCTGTAGTTAAATGCCTGGTGAATTAAACTTCTTCTGCCTGCATCAGACTCAATAATTCTGTTTCCTGACTCTCCTTGTCGTAAATCTGTCTGTTCAGTTGTTTATAACTTTACAAGATTCAGTCTGGTTTTGAGCTGAAACTATATTCTCACTGATTCCTCTGAGCTGAACTTTTTTGAGATAGGTTTTGGAGAAGGAAAGGCAGCCACAGAAGTGTCTGGCTTTTAACCCTACATTAAATACAAATGTAGACATGCTAATTTAGGGAAAACTATCCCATGAAAGCACCTTGACAGGATTATAGCTTGAGGTTTGGTGATCAATTAATTAGGATGAGCATCCTGATAACAAGAAAGCAGGAGAGAAAAAGAAAATATCTGGGACTGATTGATCCTAAAATGCTGGTTCAGTCCCAAGACTGTCGGTTCTGTGATACTGAAGGAAAAACTCTGTATCTCATCTGCAAAAATGCCAAACTAAAGATGGAAAGAGCTTTTCTTTGAAGAGACAAATGCAAATATTCTAAAATATTATACAAATGTGTTTTGAAAGAGAGATCCAAAACCAGCAGTCTTAATCACCCTCTATCTCTGTTCCCCTTCAACAAAATAAGGACAATGTTGTTTTTTAAAAAATCTCAGAATGAGTGAGGTTGGAAGGGACCTCTGGAGATCATCCCTGCTCAAGAATGACCACCTTAAAACATTTTTCCAGGACCATGTCCAGATAGATTTCATTTTCCACAGAGATATTTTGAAAATTAATTAATGTTTTTGAAGCATTTGGTTACTATAGTAATAAGCACTGAAGAATTCAGGAGATTGAGCACCTTCCTCTCTGTGGAAAGAAACAGAAGATAATGAACATAAACTTATGTAATTAGAAAATATATTATAATGCACACTGGAGTCCATTGTCTGATTTTTGTGGGCTTGATTCTGTGACCTTGGCAATTCTTCGGTGCAATTTATATGTTTTTGTTTTATAAATGCTCTAGTGGTCAAACTGGCTAGTCCTGACTATAAAATATTTTATTTGTTACTTTAGTGCTTAAGTTAACTTATATTAAGGCTTTGTGAGAAGTCTTGGAGTGCTTGTGCATGAATAGCAGGAAATAATGTGCTGCTTTCCCTGACATCTTATTCGTTATGTGTATAACAAAATTGTTGGCCAAGTGAATCAATAAACACTGAATACCTTTGCTGTTGCATGAAGAACATGAATCTCAAAACCACTCCTGCTGCATTAGCTGAGATTTCAGCCAGTTAGACCCATTCCCTTTCTCTTTCGTCTGGCAGTATTTCTGTCAAAGCAGATGACCTTTGCCCCCAGTATGAGATTGGAAAGTGTTTAATTAGGACCAAAACGAATGCTGTACCCTACTTCTCCTCAGTTTCCATAGCTTCCGATCATTCAGTGCGAAAAAAATAATCCTCTCTCCTATTTTAGCAGTGTTCTGTGAATGAACAGAAGGGAAGTAATAACACTTCCTAATCCCTCTTCATGTTAAAATGAGGAGTATAAAACCTGGACTTCTAGCACCTTGCCCTCTCTGATTTTGTTCTTGCTTGCTGCTTCTTGCCATATTTCTCGATTGCCATGTACAGATTTTTGCATCCTCCACCTCCACTTTATCTGTTTAGGAAACATTGATCTGAATTCTGCTTTCTGAATCCTTACTCAGCTACAACAGTTCTCTAACTCTGAAGAGATTTTTTTTTTGATTTTGTCTTCCATCAGACATGTTTTGAGTTTGGTATGTTGTTTTGGTAGACTTGCTTTAACATTTTGAAATGCAATGAAAAAGTTAAACTAAGGAGGAGCATATCCATCTCCATTTTGTCACAAGTTTGTCTGCACTTGCAGTGGTCTTTGTTGAATATCTTGACCTGATGGATAAGGTGGGTGGGATGGAAGAAAAGAAAGAATTTCTTTTGAAATGTGTTTTTTTTTGTGTCTCTTAAGGAACCAACAGGCAAAGGCATAAGACAGTGCTGGCATATGAGGAGTGACACTTTAATGTGTAAGTGACACAGTTCTCTCCTGGCTGGGATTGTTGGTTTTTTATAGACCCAGAGTATCACCAGATTGCACTTCAGGTTCCAGTCTCAGCCATCACATCAGGGCAAGGTACAAGACTCTATTAAGGGGATGATACTTTTCCTTCCCTTTTAACCAACAGTGTAAGAGGGTGGTGGCCAGTGCAGGGGCATGATCACTTAATGGGACCCCAAAATGAAGCAGAAAATTGAGCAGGTTTGGGTCAATCTACAGGATTTTTTGCTGGGCACTGAGGCAATCAAAACAGGAATCTCAAGGTCACATTTTCTTTATTCAGCTCTCCACTGTGTAAGGATCAGAATAATAAATCTCTCTGAGATTCTGAAAACTAAGGTTTTGGCTTCCATTCAGCAGCCATCCATCTCGGAGATGTACAGTTCGCATCACCTCCATATCTGAAAGTCTCACATCCTTAATGATTGATCCTTCCAGAAATCCTCAGAGGCAGAAAAAAGCCATTTCCCCTATTTTAGAAATAGGGAATTAAGACACAGGACATAAGGCCTGAAAGTCATAGAGAAAGTCTGTTGAGGTACAGAGAACTTAATCTGTCTTACAACTTTTAAGGCCAAGCCCAACCCATCCTCCACTTATCCTAAAGGAACTTAAAACCTCTACCATGGTAATGATTCTGTTGTGCTTCTAAATACTTGCTATTAAAAAAAAAAGTGATTTTAACTTCTAAATCATCACACCTTTTTCTTTCTCTAGCAGCTGTATAAATATATTCTTGTTTTCTCTGCTTCAAAAACAGACCTGCAAAATCTTTCATCTTTTTTGAAGACTTTTGGGTTTCTTGTGTGTATATTATTTCAGAGCTCCTTCACAAATTATCTTTCACTGATATAATTTAACTGCTTGCCATTTCCAAAGCAGACAAAATCTTGATCAAATACCATGCAATCAAAATATTTTTCTTTTAATTTGGTAATCTGCCTTGAAACTATATTCAGTCAAAATAGCATGTAACAGTTTTTACATTGTTCTAATCTCCTCTTCATTACACGCCATTATTTGGACACCCACATAAATTACTATCAATTTATTATAGTCTTAGTAGTTCTAGAGATAAGCCAGTCAGCTGTGTTTAGCCAAGAAGGTTTAAAATTAAGTTCTTTGTGTGAATTGAAGATTGTATGGAATTACTAAGAGCCTTGTTTTACAAGACAGACCAACCAACTTGGGGATGGAAGCTCCTGTCCTTGGGGTTCTTAGTTTGATCCCTTAATTTAGGCACAAAGTTAGAGGAATTTAAAACTGATCAGGAATAACTAATGAAGACTGAGATTTTCTTCAGACTATTTTTACTTAGATTCTAGAGAGACCAGGGGGTCTGTAGGTGTAAAACTGATCAGATAAGTCAAAGCCAAATGCTGGAGTTGCTGTGGGGTCTGGGAGTCAACTGAGAGACTCATTTGCACATGAGACCAGGGGAGAGGGACGATCAAGGGACAGTTACTGAACAAACCATTTAAGCCCTGCTACAGGGGGATCTATGCATGTGTATGATTAACAGTCCAAATCCCGTTTGATTATCTACAAATTTTACATTATGTTCTTAACTTGGAATCTACTTTCTCATTGCTTCCCCTCTGACAGTGCCTGGGAATTTGGCCATTTTATATGATTCTCCGTTCTTCAGAAAGCCATCTATATCAGGCATATCAGTGAAGTTACTCATGCCAAGTATTTCTCTCTCTGTCCTAAACCACGGATTCCTAAATTATAAACATATGCTTCTATATTAGATTAGAGGGGAAATATTCAGGCTGAACACCTTTACATTCCAATCCTCACTCAAAAAGCCTTGCTATTCTGGAATATACTCAAGGCTGGCTCACTTCAGTGGGACTGCCACCAGATTAAAAGCAAACAAATAAAGTGCCTTAATGAGTTAGGGCCATTATCTGGTTTTGCACTAATGCAATTCCACCCAGTTAAACTCATTTCTGACAATTGAAGGGAGAGAAGGATCAGTGTCAAGGTCCCACATTGCTCTCCAAAGTCCGTAAGTTACAGGGGAATGTGAATACTGACAACAAATCTCCCAGTGTCGACAAAATCTTTTGAGATCATGGTCTGAAAGTGAAATGGGAGTTCCTTTGGGTGAGAAATATGTAGGGCTTATGGAATTAAACCTGGTGATGATGACAAAGCTTTTCCATGAGCAGACTTGCGTTGTTTGGGCTAGCCTCAATCTGCAGTGGGCTGTCCTGAGAAAGATGGAGTAAGGCTGTGCGATTTTCCAGTTGTGTTTTCAAAAGGACTTGTGATAAGGAGTAAATGCAGGGAGTTTTGGTAGTTTGGTTTTTGGGTTTGTTTGTTTTTTGATGGAAAGAAACTAAAGCTGAGTTCTCTCTATCCTACGTCTTTGCAGACAAGGTTTTAAAAGGAGTCCCAGGAGGCAAGAAAGTAACCACAAAACAGGAGAACAAGTCTCTTTCAAATACAGAAAGGAGAGCTGGAAGAGCTAAGGAGCATTTCTGAAGTAAATTTACACTGATAGAAGGGAAAAAATTGGAAGGTAACGAACTTTGGAGGAAAGTTCAATTACAGAAACAAAGATAGATGGGTACCCGGTAGATAAGAACATGATGCCATAAAAGAAATTCACTAGTGGCAATACACTTCCCTCAAAATTAAAAAAATAGTAAAATATTTAATTGATTTAGCTGTAGAGAGGGTGTTGCTAAGAAAAGGACTGGCTACAGCCCAATAATTTCTACTGAGTCTTCGGTGTCATTATTTATCCACATATTCATTCAAGAGGCTGCTTTTCTCTACCTCTTCCGCAATTAGGTTGAGAAGACTAAAATTTTCATGCAATTGTAAGGGTTCTGTCCTGGTTTTGCTGGAAAGGTCAGCTAAATTTGGTTGAGATCAAAGCAATGTTTGCAGTATGACTGGTAAAATGGGAGCTGAGATCTGAAGCTGATATTCCTTACGTTGCATGAGTTCAAAGATGGCACAAGTCAAGACACTGATTGTGACGTGAATTACTTTAAAAGAACTTGGAAAAAAATCCTCTTCCACTGCGATTCAAGCCGAAAAACAAATTTACGAATTTAGATTTTATCATTTCACAAATGCTATAAAATTCTTTTTTATGTTCTTGCCCTGCTGGGTGCTTTCAAACCCCTCTAAGTTTGATATATTTCAGCAGAATTAACAAGATATATTTTTTCTTTTTTTTTTCCCCCTTTTTTCTTTTAAGATTATGTAGTGGCTATATTTAACAAAGCTGGCTAAAGAAAAAAGGAAAAGAATCACACCTAGTTTAAAAATATTTGTTTACCCTCCACCTTCTTTCTGAAATTTGAAAGCCATGTGAAAGATCTAAAAGTAGCTGTAAACAACACAAGGAAGCAATTTTTATGAAAATTTCCCTGGTCTCTGCCAGTTGAAAAGAATGAATTCTAGCAGAGAAATTTCATTAGCACTTGAAAACCTTGAGTAGCTCTAAGATCCAGTGTAACCCAGGTTCTTAGAGCTGTTAGAGGCCTCACTCCTCCTGCTGCACTCCTGTTTAATACGTTCTTCTTATTTTCCCTCTTTTCTCAGATTACATGGCATGGATATACATGCTGGTATGCAAATAAAATTCCATGAATTATTACATCAAACTACTGGCAGATTCCAGTGGGGTTGTGAGATACAAAATAGAAAGATCTGAATCTCTCTCTCTCTGTCTTCATTAGCAGAACATAATTTGTCTTTTTTTTTTTTAATGAGTTCAATAATGTTTCGCTAATGATCATTTAGAAAAATATAAATAAAATACTTTAAGAGAGGAGAGATTGAAATCAGCATTTGTTGTACAGAGGGAGATCAATTCCAGACTTCACTGGGCTAGTTCCTGTGCAAATCCAAAGCAAAAAGAAGTTCCTTTTGCTTAATTTGATTATTAATTATAGGAATATATAAAATAAAATAAAACATAGGTTACCAAATGTCTGAATCTCAGAGGACAAGGTAATTTTTCACTATCTCAGCCTAGAAGACTCCATCTTATTTTTAGTTAATTTATGTCCTTCCCATAAACCACAAGTAACAGTTGGTGTGAATTTGTCCTCTGGACCCTGGTCATTTTTGCAGTCTTTATTACAGTGGCTATGAAGTGTCACAGTGAAGGGAGGTATTGATGGGGACATAATAAGTTTTTAAAGAACTGTCATAGATGTTAGCAAGAGAGAGGCTCAAGACAGATGAGATGAGGACAAAAAGTCACCCAAGAAACTTCACAGAAAAGGAAAAAGAATTGCAAAGTGTTAAGGTTTGATTTGCTCTAGAAATGGACAAAAGTGGGTTAAGGATCACAGAATCATGGAATGGCCTGGGTTGGAAGGGACCTTAAGGATGAACCAGTTCCAACCCCCTGCCATGGGCAGGGACACCTTCCACTGTTCCAGCTTGCTCCAAACCCCATCCAGCCCAGTCTTGGACACTTCCAGGGATGCAGGGGCAGCCACAGCTTCTCCGGGCAACCTGTGCCAGGCCCTCACCACCCTCACAGGCAAGAATTTTTTCCTGATATCCAACCTAATTCTACTCTCTTTCAGTTTGAACCCATTCCTTCTTGTCCAGTCACTCCAGGCCCTTGTAAAGTCTCTCTCTATCTTTCTTGTAGCTACCTTCAGGTATTAGAAGGCCTCAGTTAGGTCATCCCAAACCTTCTCTTCTCCAGACTGAACAATCCCAATTCTCTCAGCCTTTCCTCACAGCAGAGCTGCTCCATCCCTTTGGACTCCTTGGTGGGTTCCTCTGGACTCAGTCCAGTGAGGGAGGAGAGTTTTTGGAGACAGAGACAAACAAATCAATCCCTAACCATGAGGAGGAGACAGGGAATGAAATTGCCCACAACACAGGAAACCAGGAGGATACTCCTCTGCTACAACTGCAGCCCATCTCTTTGTGAAATACATACTCACATCTCTGAGTAAGAACTCTGAATGTTTAATTAAGGCAGTAATTTCAGGATCATTGCTGTCAGGAAAAGCTGTCTGCCCTTTCAACAATCACTGGAGAATTTCTGACTTGGTTGCTCTCGAGGACCTGCCATCGTTCAGTGCTTTGATTTTTATTGTCTGATATGAACCTATCACCCTGTGGGGAGAAGGCAGGAGAGATTGTACAAATTTGCCCAAAGGATGGAAAGCTGGTTTGTTTATTACAACAGGTGTAGTCTATTGCACATAACTGCAGTATGTAACAAACACGAGAACCAGGAGAAAATGTGTACTGGGGCAGTCAGCATGGACAGGACTGAAAAAAAAAAATTGCCCATTCTGCCCCTTGGTAAAAGAAGAGGAAGAGAAGGAGAGATGGTGGATGTTATGCTGACAAAGGTCTATACAAGGAAAAACAGGAGAGAGGAAGGTTTTGTTCTTCAACTATTAAATCATGTATATGTAATTAAACTTTAATTTTTTTAATTGAATTTGTTGTTGAAATGAATTTTGATGTTTGCAGTTAAGCTGTAATTTTTTTTCCTATAACTAAGACTGTGGATGAGAGGTTGGACCTCTTAATTTACAGAAAATGCTTTGTTGTCAGGGATAAAAATATGTGTGGTGAGGGGAAGGTCTAATTGCAGAGAAGTTTGAGTTCTTCTTTCACTCAGATATCCTTGCACGTGCTCAAGTTACTTCTTCTAATTTGCTGTGTGTGCTTCCCTGAGGTTCCCTCTCTGTACAGGTGTTTCTGTGCAGACAGTAAATACAGCATCAGCTTTCGGTTTAGTGCTTTGTGTGGGGCTACGACTTGAAGTAGGGAATATGGTTTTTCAAGTGAAGATTATTAGAGTGGGTTTTTTTCTTTGGTACTTCCCACTTTGATTGCCCATACTGTAGCTGTCAAGGGTCCTTAATTCCCCATAATCAGCCTTTGGAAAACACACAGGGTGTGCGCACGCGTGCTCATGATGCTCCTCTAAGTTTTTTTGCCCCAGTACACTTGGGAAATTGCTGTTTGGATGCCTCCTCTGAAGGCAACAGCTTATAAGGTCTTGAAGGTGTGGTTCCCACCAAGGAACCATTTATGTTTCATTTTTCTAATGCCTGCTTGGCCCTAAAATCCAGTGAAGGCACTTACCTGAATTTCTGCACTTGAACACGTAGTCAAAAGCTCAACTTACAGTAAAGTCAGAAGGGACATCCCAGTGACCAGGATTAGTTTAAAAAAAGTGTATTCCGTAACAAGAGTCATGTCAGATCTGAAAAGGGGCATTTGGTGGGGTGGACTGGGAAGCTGTAGCATCAATGTATCACTGTACTACTTGTGGCAGAGCCACATTCTGAAGGCAACAGGGAGAGCAATACATCAAGAGTTGACTCTTGAATTTTCTCTGTGTCTTCTGTGTTAAATTGCCTGACCCCCAAGACTGCTGATGTATGCTCTCCTAAGATGCTCCCTTCCTCCCTAGTTGACCTCTTTTCACTGCATCTCGTTTCATCTCAGTACATTTTGTTATAGTCACTCCATTTCAAATTTTTTTTTTCTTTCAATTGCATTTTATTTTATCATATCTCTTTTCCAGAGTGTTTGTTCCACTTCGTTCTCTGATTTCAAATTCTTCCTTTCAGGAAAGGAAATGAAATCTTATGATTTCAATGAAGATCAGTTGGACAAGGTTTGGTCCATTTCCATGCATTTCATGTCATCCCGTTCACTTTTCTTGATTTCACTTTGTTTCAGAAATTTCTCTCTTTATTTTGTAGCATTTAATTTCTTCAATTTCTTCTCCTGTCTCTTTGTTTACCTTTCCTTCCTGATTTCAGGATTTCAATGTGAATAATTTTTGGCAAGTTTTGGTCCTTTCCACTGCACCTCTTTTCATCTCAGTCAATTTCATTGTAGTCATTCCATTTCCAAATTTTCTTTTTTTTGTTCAATTGCATTTGATTTGATCATATCTCCTTTTTAGAGTGTTTGTTACATCCTTCCCATGATCATTTTAGAAGTTGGGGTGTAGTTCAGATTTAATCAGATCTCGAAATTCTAGCAGAGAAATCTAGAAGTGTGTGTTAACTGTACTACAGTCTATTCCCTCTCAGGTTTTGCCTGAAGGTTGACAGTGTAACAGCATAGGTGATAAAGAAAAATGTCATATAAAGCTCATTCAAATAGACCTAAATTTCAGTCTTGAAAACTAATTCTGCATGTTACAGTTGGTTCTAACTCAAACAATAATGCTAAAAAACTAAATATAATGAAAAATACCCAGTTTTTGATTATCAGGAAAAAATGAGGATGTATATTTCCAGGAGGCTTTTAAAAGGAAAATAATCACTCTAGTGAGATCAAAAAAAAGTGACATATATACGTAAAGGAGAAAAAGAAGGCCAGAAATTGTCTGGAGTTTAAGAAAAACCTTAAATACAGGGAAGGTGGGAATGTCTGCAGCTGTTAGATTTAAGAAGCCACAAATATCAGCACTGCAAAATCAGTCCAGAAGCCAGAATCTCACTCTCTTAAATCTTCTACCTATACTTGTCATTAGCAGCAGGACTTGAAATGTTAATCGATATTCCCTGATACAGTAGCCCTGGGAACTGCTGCCACTACTAAATTAAAGGTGTAGAAAATGAGGCAGAGAGACTTGTGCCTGGTAACTTTATGCATCTACTCTAACCTTGTCATCCAGCTTCCATCCAGAGCTCCTGGTGAGACAGCAGCACTGGCACAGGGCAGTTCAATTTTCCTCTGCTGGCTTCCCAGAGCCATTGAAAAGCTCGACTACCAGTTATTTTTCAGTGAATCCCACTTTAAGTGATGCTTTCAAGGACAGGTAAACCTTCGATGGCTCTTTGGGGAATTGAATGCAAATTTGTTCCTTATGCAACTCAGGCAAGCACATAATTTTTCATAATAGTGCCATAGATATCAGAAAATTCCTGCACCAACCTGAGAAAGCCACTGAGGGTTTGGATGGAAATGAGGTGGAGAGATGCAAAGCATCTGACTCTGTTTACACAGGTTCTCAAGAGCTTGTAGTTCACATGGTGAAAGAATTTTAAAAATCTAAAAAAAAAAATTTTAAAAAAAGCATTTTTTTTTGTTCAGTGAGGGAAAAAAAAAAATCCATGTCCACAATAAATGCATGTTCTGATATGTTTTCATTCCAGTGACTAAACCAAAAAATACACAAACTATTATTTTTCTCTCTCCTTTCATTTGGTTCCACCAATTAAAATAAATAAAGAAATTGCTAGTCTTCTGCAATCATAGATCTCTTTGAACAATATAAATATTTCTTGACATCTACAATCCTGCTAGTGACAACTTTGTGTCCAGTTTATTATGGGACATAAAATGCTTCAAACACTGACCTGATCCGGTCAGCATCAGGAGCTGTGTTCTGATACAGTCATCTCTCTGCTGGAAACCTTTGCTCTCTATCACAATTAATCAAAGCTTTTAAAAGTCAATGTAATTAAGAGCAAGGCAGTTCTAATGGACCCACTGCAAGCTGTCTGCACTACATCTAAATAAAACAACCAGTCAGTGTAATAATTTCTTTGGCACAAAGGAAGTCATCTGACCCTTTTCTTGTCTCTCGTCTCCAAAAATTTGTGTGTTCGCGTGCTCCTGCTATGCTAGACATTGTTTCCCCCTTTTTAGAGAGAAAATGAGATGCCAAAGTCCTGATTCACTGGGGGAAATGACCTTGCTGGAAAGATGAAATCTAAAAACTAACCACCCTGCCACTGGTGAGTGTTGAGAATAAAACCTGCTATTTGTGAACCTCTCAGGATGAGATGTACTTCAGCAGGAATGGATTTCTGCAGTGTTCCTTACGGAGAGGGGAAAAATCATTGTTCTGTTGTGACCGTTTGTTTCTCCACTGCAGTAATGCATTCAACAGCCAATCTTACATCCATAAAGTTAATGCAACTGAAATTTCCTCTTGAAGTGTTTCTAAGGTGAGCTGGTAGGTGAATCTGCATGAGGATCCATAACACATATTTGACATGTCCTCCAGCTGGAGGCATGTCAGCCATCCACCACATGATGATTTCTGCAGGATTTGGGGACTGAAGTGGGGCAAAATAAGATATGAAGGGAAAAGCTAATTGAATGAAAGCTAGTAATGAATCCTCATTGAATTTGGCAGGAAATATTGGATAATACGAATGATTCAAGATACTCGAAGATGATAACATCCTAGAGTCAGAGAATGGCTGAGGTTGGAAGGGACCTTAAAGACCATCTTCCCCATGGGCAGGGACACCTTCCACTACCCCAGGTTGCTCCAAGCCCTGTTCAACCTGGCCTTGGACAGTTCCAGAGATGGGGCAGCCGCAGCTTTTCTGGGCAACCTGTGCCAGGGCCTCACTACCTTCAAAATAAATAATTTATTTCTAATGTCCAATCTAAATCTTCCCTCTTTCAGTTTAAAGCCATTCATTCCCCCTAGTCCTACCCTGTGAGTTTTGTTTGTTCTTTAAAATTGGTTTGACTTGATTAACTTCTCTCAAACTTGCTTTAAGTGATTGGCTGTATCTTTGATCCCTATCACCTCCTGGAAATATCCACATCCTACTCTACCCCAGCCCAGCATCTTGTGCCAGACAACACACTCTGTATCTGATGGAATGGCCGTGATCCAAAGCTGTCCATCAGGATGTGCTGTGGTGCAAGGCTGTGGTCCCTGACAGCCAGACATGACAGGGACTTGCTGGAGGATGCTGCACAACTTACATCCCCTGTTTTCCCTGTTTTCCTTGTTTTTCCTGACAGGTGGCTCTCACCAAACCTGAGTTAGGTAGGGCTGATTCAGCCCAGGGAAATGGCAGTGGACTGTTTAGAATTTTATACTTCTCAGAACCCCTGTTATTTAGGATATGTGTTTAAATATGAGCCCTCAGAGTAAAATGGAAGAGAACAAATGTATCCAAATTATTCTGAAGCTTGAATAAATTTGGAATAAGTTTAAGATCTGTATCTCCTCTGCACTAGAGGTGATGCAATAATCTTCCTAAACCTTCCTAAACTTTGATTTTTGGCTGCTTTACTCCTGCTGCTGATATTGGTTTTTTCCAACTGGCATAGCTGCACACACAGGAAAGCAGTTCAGGAATATCATATTTCTATGTTTCATTATCTTATCAATGCACTCATACACAGACAGGAACTACAAACATCTGAAATACAAAGTTACATTCTATACTATAATGCGATCACAGAGCCTGTTTTTCAAAGAACAGTACAGGCCTACATTTTTAATGCCTTTGGCATTTATTTCCTTTATGCTGGTGGCACAAGTCTGATTAAACTTCATGGGATGTATTGCAGCTTTAAGATATTGCTGTGAAATGTTAGCTTCACTCAGAAACCCAAACAAATCCTCACACTTTGTTTATTTGCTCTGTATTGGCAACAATAATTAGCAGTAAATATTAATGTGAATGCAGAGGTGTGTGAATCCATTAGGCACAGCATCAGTGAAGCCTTTATGCTGCTTAAAGCTCCAGAACGTGACAATTGTCAGCTGCATACACAGAAAGAGCCACACGAAGATCACTCGTGATGTGGATGAGACTTGTACGTTTTTTGACAGATGAAGATAAATTGCTGGTGATTATGTAGCAGATTTCACAGAAATCCCTTTAGGAGCACCTGATCAGGATAAAGCAGGAATAGGATACATTAAATCATAGAATGGTTCAATATTTAATTACTGAAGTTGGAATAACTCTGGTTTTCTGGGTTTTTTTAAATCCCTGTCCATCCCCTCCCCCACCTTTTTTTTTTCCTCCTTTTAAAATAAACCCAATGATTAACTCTTCTTTTAAAATTGAGTGTCTTGGATGCTGAATTTGTTGCCTGGGAGTTTCTGACTGAGAGCTTGAGGATGTAGTCTCAGTTATACAATTCTTTCTCAAATGCTCTTCCCTCTCCCTCTTCACACCCTCCACCCCTCCAAAAGAAACAAAACTACCACAGATGAACACAGATAAAAAAACAACACGTGATAGCCTCAATATAGACATTGTGTGACCTGAAGGATATTATGGGAAGTTGCTGATTTTTTACTGATGAAAGTAAAAATGTTTTAGGCTCTTGGGAAATAAATAAGCAGTGAATGTAGAAGCGCACCAACAATATGATGTTATAGACTGTGTTCTTTCTAGCTCACCAATAAGAATAATATTCTGATTATAGCTATAAATTCCATTTTCTTAGTACAAAGAGGCTTTTTTAGTACCATTGCTATTATCAGAAAAAAAAATTAAAAAAACAAAACACAGCATAAACCACTTCTTTTATTCATTAGCACAAGTTCATTAGATTGCTCTGTCTGCCTTCCCGGGACATCAGCAGTGACACTCAGGGGTTTGAAAAAGAGAAAATACCCAAATGATAAATAGAAATGCAATGCAGACTTTCTCCACCCAAACTAGTAATTATTCCTGATGCCTCCTGCAGTCACCAAACTGCTCCTGCCTTGTCTGAGGCCACTGGAAGCTGGGGGAGTGTGAGGTCAGGAGAGCTGTGCCAGCAGCTGCCGGGGGTGCTCTGCTGTCCCCGTGTGAATGAAGGTGCCTGTCAATATCAGGCGGTTCAGATTTCCTGGGTGTTGCCATCTTCACTGTCAGCTGTAAAACGTGGCACTTTTACAGTCCAGAGCTGTAGGGTTGGGCAGGAGAGCACTGAATGGAATAATAGGCTGTGGGTCTCACAGGTGCTGTGGAGGTGATCCCAGGAGAAAGCCAGGGACTCAGACTGTGGCAGGTGCCTTCTCCAGCAACTTTCAGCTGGACATCTGTCCCCTTTCCAAGGAAAATGGGATTTAAATAGTAAGCAATAATTATTGTAGATGCTCTTCTCTAGGAGAGCCCATCTCTTTCCCTGCTTTTTCCAGGTGGGTTGGACTAGATGATTTTTAAGCCGTCTTCCAACCTAGACTATTCTATGATTCTAAAATTTTCCATAAAAAGTGCATAATCTGCAAGCACAAAGTGATCTTCTCAGAAAGTACGGGCAAGATATTAATGCCATATAATTTGTGTTCCCTAGCTGGCAGAGTAGTACTTCCAAGAGTCTTGGAAGAACATAAGGGCAATCTTTATTCCACATTAATGAAGCCTTTTTGTTGGTGCCTTTCCAGGTTATTGTTTTTCTTAATGACAAAAGAATAGAATATTTTCTTGGCGAGATAAGAGTCACTTGAGTGAGTACATGGCTTCTAAAGTTAAAGAATACCTTAATCCCCTGCAGCACTTGGTAGATCATTTGCACATGCTTTGTACAGGGGGAAAGGGAAGTTGTGGCAAGATAAAAGTAATTGCCCAAGGCCACCCTGCAAAGCAAAAAATAAAACTTGAGGCATTTGGGTCCTGACTAACCAGCCTGTTCACTGGCAAAGCAGCTGCTTTGTGATGGCAGATCTGCACATAATGGAATTATTAGGGTGATCCTGTGCAGGGCCAGGAGTTGGACTTTGATGATCCTTGTTGGTCCCTTCCAACTCAGGGTATTCTGTAATTCTACCTCCAGTGATCTTATGCAACTGGCTTTGGTGCAATATAGTTAATACTGGTGCTTTGGTAATTTGAAACCTTATTTGACCACTGCAACAGAATGAATGTGCAGAGATGGGAAAGAATTCAATTTTCCTAGATTTAACCAGGAAAAAGACTGGAGAAAGTATTGCATCATGAAGGCTGCACATTCCTCACTTTCCATCCTCATCCCCTCCATCCTCGTCCCACCATTGCACGTAACTTTGATGCGAGGAATCTGCAGCTACCTAGGGAATTGCTACTCCCAGCATGGGCAAAGCAGGCAACTTCTTGCAATTATTAATTGTGTTAATGATGCCAAAGGACGAGCTGGAAAAGGCACTCTCTAAATGAAAGTGGGGAAAGTTACATGTCCCTTTGGTAGCTACACTGGCTGAGCATCTACCCAGCAGCATCCAGTCCCTGCAGCTCTCCTGAGTGCCTTCCCTCTCCCCAGCCTGCAATAGGAAACTCAAATTTATATTAATGTCAGTTGTTCAATGCTGCTGCAATTATTTTCAGGATTCTTCCACAAGCCAAGTCACTTGTAGGGACTGTGAGACTTTGTGTTCTCCTCCGTTCTCCCCCTCTCTGTCTCTGTGTGTATTTGGGGTGGGTGATTTGGTCCTCACTCATGAGTGCCCAGGGCAGGCTCTCACCAGCAGGGGAGCATTAAGATATACTTGGACAATTTAGTTCCCTGAATTTGAGACCAACTCTTTTCCCCTACCTCCTTTTAAGAAGTATTTTGAAAGCTCCTGATTCTTCCCTCACCTATATTTAGATTATATTATAGGTTTTAAAATAAACCTTGGTAGCAAAATATTTACAAATCGTTCTTAGAACTTTTGTAAGTCCAGAACATATCTTTGGCTGCGTGTCAGACAGGCTTATTGATTAAAAGTATGTTCTCTTGATTCACCAAGGTCTGTGTGAAAATTGGCTGCTTTAGAATTGCCCTGCCTGGTAATCTTGATGTCCAACTTGCAATTTATTTCTTGTGTCCTCATCCATTTTTTTCAAATTCTTTTTCCAATATTGTTTCTTCAAACAAGCATTAGACATAACATGACCGAAAAGGTTAATATTGAACAACTGCAGTAATCTGGAGTATAACCAGAGCCACTGAAATTCACTCCAGGTTGAATTTTGAAGCTTTGTGCCTCCGTTTAGATCTCTTAACATCACGATTCCTTTTTCTTAGAGGATCCTTCGGATTATTTAGCATCATTTGAATAAAATTTTCCTTTACTTCCAGGATCCTTTCAATTGTTTAGCATCATTTGAATAAATCTTCCCTTTACCTCCAGGAATCACAGATCACTGGGATTCAATGCAGGCAGTTATTCCAGTTTTGGTAAGGGTAATTAGCGTATTTTGTAAAGATCTTGAACACACCAGCTGCCACTAAAATAACCTGATTTCATACAGGTAAACCTTAAAGTACTATTTTTAACCTTTATTTGAGAAAATGTATAAGGTAATACATATTCTTGAATTATTTTGATATTTTAAAAAAGAACCCGAAGGACTTGGGTGTGTTTGTGTGGGATTTCACACACACACATACACCCCCCTCGGAGGATCTTAGGATTGTTTTAATCTCTTGTAGTAGTAAAGTAACAGCATTCTTGTTTTCACTCAGTCTTTGAGACTCCAGTCCTTTCTCACTGCCACACAGCTTATGGCTTGCACTCAAATTGTGTTATCTTCCCTTCCCTTTTATTTTTTTTCTCTTGTTCCAGAGTGTAAATTGTTTCCTGCCACTCTACAGGATTTTTCTCCCTTAATGATATGGAGGGAGATAAGTACTCATAGTGCTGACAGAGGTAAGAGGACCAGGATAAGTAATACCTCAGCTGCAGAATGATATACTGCTAGCAGGAGTAAACTCCAGATTCATATCCCAAAACACTAGTTAGTCTATCAGCACTTCTGCCGTTATCTCCTCGGCCACAAATCCAAAGTTTCAAGGTCAGCTGTAACTGTATTGAAAATGTGGAGATCTAAGAAAAGCCCAGTGGATTAACAACCTTTTTCTGCCTGGATTTTGTTTCTGATATGAGGCCACTTAGACACCTCCGTTTGGCTGGATCAGTGCAATAGAATAAGGGTAAATATAAAACCTACATAGATAAAGTCACATTTTGGAGGGGAGAAGTAATTTTTGAAAAAATATAAGGTATTTTAGACCACAGAAAATACAAGGTCAGAAAGCATTTTGTGTTGAGGCTTCAGTAATTACCCACATGAATAAACATGCACCATTAATATTGGCACCATGATAATTCAGTCAGAACAAAGACTGATTGAACCAGTTCATTTAAACCTGGATTTAAATGTTCCAAAGTCTGAAGAAAAAAGGAGTAAAGGGAAAAAAAGACATACTTAAGTTCAAAATTCTACATTTAGGTATAAATAATCAACTCTAATATGGATCAAGTGAAGAAGAAAGCAGGAAGTGTGATAAGAAATCAGAAATGATGCCTCTGAAGAAAACTGGAGGGATCTGGGTTATCTCTTGTAGAAAAGAGGAGAAATAATACAAAATGTAAGTGCTACTGCAGAGGGGGAAGAAAAGGATAATGGATGGAAGGCTGGTGACAAACTCAAGGTTACACCTGATTTGTTGGCCAAACTTTCCTAGTGAGCTCACATACACACAATCTTGCAAACTCAGTGCTTTATTGACTGCATGGTGTAAACCTGTCTGAAATAAATTTCCCACTGGCATCAAGCTCTAAGTCTCTCAGCAACACAGATCATCTTTTGCTTTGTTCTTGTTTCCCAGCAATCTATTAGCATGAGGTTGGCACTAACGCTTTTTCCTACACATGAGATCAGGGACTGTAAAACTATTGTATGAGTAAACTCTTCTATTCATATCCATCAGTAAATTTGGAGCTGAAGTGTACATGCTCAAAGTAGGCTCTAACCTTCATCTTAACTTTTTGAGCAGCTTTTTACATTAACATGCTATAGCTGTCTCATAGTCTCGTATTACTATCTGAATTTAAGACTGAAAGTACATCCAGCTTCAGCAATTGCTTGTCACTCACCTGTTGAAATCTGCATTTATCTTGTTAATTACTCTGAGTGATTTCTGTTCCCTAGCACTGTGCCCACTACTGTACTACCCTCACCTGAGCTAGCAGAAACCATTTTCCATAATAGGTCAAAAGAACTCCAGATTAATATCCTTTCTGCAAATGCAGAAAGGGATTTTTTTTTCTTTAATACTGCAATGCTTTCAGCACTTTCTCTATTTTGTGTTTGCTCATGTTCCCCGGAACTTGGTTTTAGATGAAATGGAAGTGCACTGGATGGATGCTTTCTTCCTTAGGTCCTGAAATTGGCTTTAAGCAGCCATTTAGGAGTAACTCTGATGAAACTTTACAGACTGTATGTGATTATGTGCTCATGTAACTTCTCAGACTGATCATTTGTACCATCCAGGCTGGGGGCTGAGCAGATGGAGCAGCCCTGGGAGAAGGACTTGGACGTGCTGGTGGGTGAGAGCTGGACATGCCCCATCTCTGAAATTCCCTATCTCCTGGGCTGATCCCACAGCGTGGGCAGCAGGAAAGGGGGGGATTCTGCCCCTCTGCCCTGCTCAGGTGAGACCCCACCTGCAGAGCTGCCTCCAGCTCTGGGACTCAGCACAGGAAGGATGTGGAGGTGCTGGAGAGAGTCCAGAAGAGGCACCAGGATGATCAGAGGGATTGAGCAGCTCTGCTGGGAGGAAAGGCTGCGAGAATTGTGATTTTTCAGCCTGAAAAAGAAAAGGCTTTGGGATGACCTAATTGCAGCCTTCCAATGCCTGAAGAGTTCAATAAAAATGGAGGGAGACTGTTTACAAGGCATGTGTGATTGGACAATGGGGAATGGATTCAAACTGAGAGGAGGTTTAGATTAGATATTAGGAAAAAAATGTTCTCTGTGAAGGTGGGGAGGCCCTGGCACAGGTTGCCCAGAGAAGCCCAGAGAAGCTGGATCCCTGGAAGCATCCAAGGCCAGGTTGGACGGGGTTTGGAGCAAGCTGGGATAGTGGAAGCTGTCCCTGCCCATGGCTGGGGATTGGAACTGAATGGGCTTTAAGGTCCCTTCCAGCCCAAACAATTCAGTGGTTGTACCTTCTGAACTTAATTTGGTATTTCAGATTTAGGGCCTGAACAGTCACCCAGAAGATTGCTTCTCTGACAAATTTTCCCACAGTGCCACTTTGTGTAAGAGTCTGTATTGTTCCTTCTGATTTCTTATTTTTAGCTTTTTAACACCACATATTGGCACTATAGAACAGCTTGCTATCCCTCCAAAGAGACGGTCATATTTAGCATTTACACAAAATGGGAGAGTCTTTATCCCAGTCTTGAGCTCTCTATTTTAGATGAGTTTCGAATAACCGAAGCAATGCTTGGGAAAGGTACAGGTTTTTTATTTGCTGCAAGGCTGAGGCTGGAATCCTCTAGTGTTTGGACAATCTTTGGAGGCAGTAGAGTGGTCGTAGGGTTATGGGTAAAGCTGGACATTTAACACAAATTGCAGTGTCTGGGATTTTCTTCAAGCACTTGAAGAGCAGAAACTAGAAAAAAAAAATTAATTTTCTTTCCACTTAACTCTAAATACTGTATTTTGATAGCAGCTGACATATGGAAAGCTGGGGGGAAAAAGTGCTTTGAAATGTAAGTAATGTTCGTCAGAAATAGAAGCCACGTAGTGATATGACAATATCCCAAACAGTTTGCATGGTGCCTTAACTATATTATTTGTTTTGATTTGACTGCAATAGAAAACACTCATCCACAGACTCTGCCTGGCTTGTCAGTTATGTAAAATCACAAACCCTAAACCAAAGCCATCAGCTCCTTCTTTCTGCTAAATATCAGCACAATCAAACACTACCACCTGCAGACACTGCCCTGTATCTCAGTCCACCTCTGCTGAGGCCAGTGAGCAAGAATGGTCTAGAAAGTTAACTACAAGTCTAAAGAAGCTGTTGTGTATGTTTGTGGATTTAATTTGCACGTATTTAATCCCACCTTTGGTTCAAAATTTTATATACTCTGTGTACTGGGATCATACAAAACTTAGGTTGTGAGGGAATGTATAAGGTCTGTAGTGAAACCTCCTGTGCAAAAAAAGGATTAACCTCAAAGTCAGAGCATATTACTCAGGACTTTGTCCAGCTGAGTGTTCAAAATTTCCAAGGATGAAGATTTAAACCACTCATTTGGACCTCTGATCTGGCACTTAACCAGTTAGTGGTGGCCTTGGCAGCATTAGGTTAACAGTTGAACTTAATGGTCTTAAATGTCTTTTCCAGCCTAAATAATTGTCTGAATCTAATACTTCCTCCTCAGTTTTAATTTGTCTCCATGCTTGCTGACAGACAGTCACTCCCCTCCTGCTCCTCTATTCCTTGGAAACATAGGAAACTGGAAAAAAACCAAATTTCTATACATGGCAATGACAGGCCCATGTTGGAGTCTTGGGCTCCAAGAGAAAAACTTTTTGTGCTCAAACATCCTGTTGATATCAGACTGTTAAAGAATACCATCCATATCAAGGAAAAGATAGAATTCAAATGTCCTGCACAGATAAATGCATGGCTCAAAAGCTGTCTGGAGGTAATGCCTGTGGAAAAGATTAAAATAAGATCTACGAAGGAAAAGCAACAAATTTGGAATAGAAGCCCCACTCAGATTCATCATGTCCTGGTAAGTCTGATCATGATTATCCCTGCTTCAGATCCAAGGTTCTACATCTGAGCTACCACAGAAGCTGCATTTACTTGGAGAGAGGGAGGTGTATTTAAAAAAAAAAAATCAAATGTGTTTTATATGAGATATATATTTAGAATGAATTTTCTGCAGAAGCTGAGAAAGCAACAGCTTTGCCTGATAGATCCTCCCGAGGGAACTGTGGCTCAGAGCAGTATCACACTTGCGTTCATCTTCACAATGGAGCAATCCTGGGAGCACATAAAATGCACAGAGTGAACACCTAGAAGAAAGGCTTAAGTTTGCCAGTGATAAATAGCATTCATCCAAAGCTAGAGAGAGTTGTTTCAGGTGGGTTTCTCTGCTTTATTTTGTTAAACTTCAGTCTGATCACAGCTTGAGCTCAACAGCGGTTTAAAAGCTCTGAGAGCGCAAAACCAGCCATCCTATCGTTCAGCTTATGTCAGCTTATTTTGATTCAATAAAAGCATTGGAGACAGAGCTGGTACTGCTCCAAACTCTTTGTGGATGCAGTTTAGTGCTCAACCCTCTTTTACAATGCCCAGACTTAAGAGCTAAAGGGAAGGGAAGGAAGAGGGGGGGAAAAAAACCCACAACCTTTTCACTTGCTCTGTGAATCCATATGGTTTCTGAGGCAAAAAGATGCAGTGTTCATGACGGTACATTTGTATTCCTTAAGAAAAGCATCTCCCTCTTGGATTGATCCCATGGTGGAAATAAGGCACTGAACTTATTTTTAGATACAAAGCAATGGTTCACAGACACCTCGTTTAATGAGTTTCTGTGATATACTGCAACAGGGGCAAAAATCTCAAGTGCAGGGCTGTAAATGAAGTCTCCTGGCTGAGGAAGTAATTCTGTCACTGCGGTGCCCATGTAGGTTAATTCCTAAACCCAAAGCACTGAGGTGTTTTCAGAAGTGGATGTCTGTAGGAGGGCAGGCTTTCAAAAACAACTTATGTACCCAAAGCTGTGAGGAACTCCCTGTTCACTTCCCAATGCACTACAAAAGATTTCCTAACTACTGTTAAACAATAAAACATTATCTGTCCCCTCCTTGCTATCCTCAGGACCTGGAATATGGGGTACATCCACATGGCAACCCGAACCTGGGCCCTAACTTGGTAAATAACTTCCTGTGAAGCAAATTCTGAGCAAAATTTGGGAGCCATGACATTGCTGAGATAATTCCCAATAGTTTGCAATCAGCTACAGCCACACATCCTTTCCAGAACTCTTAACTTTTGGGGCTGTAAATGTCAGCAGCAATACTGGATTTAGCACAGAACTGTAACCTTAGTCTGTTTGACTGTGTCTGGGGCTCGTGAGAGAGGGCTGTAATTATTTGTAGGCATTTTTGGTCCGGTATTCAGACCATAGCTGCTTCCTGCACGTTTCATCTTGCTAGATGTTTGTTGAGTAAACCTCTTAAAACATTTGACACATCAGATGGATGATTGTGAAGTCTAAAAAATATGAATAATACCTGGTTGTTTGAAGCCACAGAATAATGAACAGAATTCTGAAAGAAGCAGAAGGTCAGAAAACGCTGGTATCTGATGTTTTATACATGCAAAACCATGGGCATAGCAGAATTAATTTCTTTGGGCAGCAAGGCAAGGAGCAAAGGAAAGAGCAGCTTAGATGGGAGAAGGATGAACTGTGAAATAAGCAAGCTTAAAAAAAAATAAAATAAATATTCATGGTAAAGATGTTACTTTTAACATTTTAAAAAAGCAGAAAATTGATATATTTTATTATGTTGTAGATATGACTGTACTGCTACAGAACAAAACACCTTTCTGATTAAAGGATGACTCTTAAAAGGCCCAGATCCTCCAAAATAAAAGATAATAATAATAAAAATAGCACATTTAACTTATTTATGCTGTAGAAGTTACACAGGTAATGGTTAACAAAATATTGCCTGCAGATGCCGGCAGAATTTTTCATCTGTCCTCCTGCACACGCATTAGAATGGAAACTTAACTGGCAATTCGTCTTGAGCCCAGGTTATATGGGTATTTCTTTCTTATTTCATACGAAAGATGTAAGAGCTTTGTATTCTGCAGGGAGCAGAAGATTACAGATGCAGCCTGTATAACATTCTCCTCTCTTTTGATCATACCTTAAATTCTGTAGGCACTAAATGAAGGGATGAAAACAAAGGCTCTGTATGTCCCCAGTTGCTGGAATCTGTGATCAGTGGGGTCTCTCATATCATATTCAGCAGCACAATGTTAACCAAGGTCACTGTCTCTTTTTTTTTGCAGTGATTAAGGGTCGTGTCAGAGAAGACATATTTCTTTGATTGTTTATGTTATTCACATCTGATAGGGACTGAAATCACTCATTCCCAGTTAGATGTTCCATCCTGAGGCAGTTTAAATGGATGCTGTGACTTCAGCAACGATTTCAGTTCAACTTTTGCTGTACGTACACGTTGTGTGGGATTTTCTGTGAGACACGCTGGAGTTTTAAGGATTATATGTTGCCAGTGGGCACATTCCCTTGATTTGTGTGTTTTGATCTTCCTTGTCTGCAACAATCTAAAATCGGTTTGAGGGTGGATAAACAGAATTTTCCAGGCGTCCTTTTCTTCACCTGGCCTTAAAGGAAGGTCTCTGCTACACAGAATTTCTGAGAGGAGGAAAAAGTATGGCTGGTAATTGCCTAAAAACTTTATTATTAATAATTCACAGCTAATTGGCAACAGCACACCAAAGGACAATTGTCTATTTTGACTGCTACTGAGGAGTCTGTGGAAAATCTTTCAGAGTCCCCCAAAAATGAGAAATTGGTGTGAGCCAGAGAGGGCTGGAGGCTTGAGCACAGGAATGAGAGAAGTTACAAGGGGAATTAGAGCAACCTTCCTTCCATTGCCTACGGCAACATGGAGAGAAGACAGAGTAGAGTCTTGGGGTTGCACAATGAAAGGTCAAGAGGCAAAGGCCACGTGTTTGAGCAGTTGAAACTCACACTGGATTTTAGAAAATTCATTTTCCCTTCAGCAGAGGAGCAGAGGTTCAGCAGGTACAGAGCAGAATCACAGAGCCTGCAGATTTTCCAGACTCCAGAATTGCCCAAGAAATAGAGACAGGACAAAGGGGAATGGCTTCAGACTAGAAGAGAATAGGTTGAAATGAGATACTAGGAAAAAATTCTTCCCGATGAATGTGGTGAGGCAGTGTCACAGGTTGCCCAGAGAAGCTGTGGCTGCCTCATCCCTGGGAGTGTCCAAGGCTAGGTTGGTTGGGGCTTGGAGCAACCTGGGACAGTGGAAGTGTCTCTGCCCATGGGACAGGGTTGGAACTACATGATTTTTAAGATCCCTTCCCACCCAAACCATTCTGTGACTCTATGAAATCTGACTTATCTTTGAGGTTGCTCCTGCTTTGAGCAGGAGTTTGCAGAACAGACCTCCAGAGGTTGCTTCTGGGCATAACTATTGTCTGATTCTGTGATTCTGGTTGTGTGTAATCTCTCCTGGGGAAAGGGAGATCCCCCTGAAATAAAAAGACACATTGGAGAAGCAGTGAAGGCAGTGGATTCTAATGATGAGGATGAGACCAAAGGGCTTTCGTCAGCTCAGTTCAGAATAGTTCTACATGGCACAGTTCAAAAGTCAAGAAAAAAAAAGTTGCAGGGATCTATAAACACCTTGGAAATCTCCAGGAGCTTTCCAAAGCATGTATCTTCTGTTAATAAACTGAGCATTTCTAATTAGTGTAAGTGACCACAAAACTCTAACTAAGGAGCACAAATTAGAGAAAGCACACAGTCTAATTTAATGACTCTAGAAGTTATTACCTGCCTACATGAAGCCTGACATGAGGAGAGTATTGAGTGAATTATGTGGATTGAATGAGAAATGTGGTAGGTTTGTGCCAAGTGGAGGAATGAGAGGGGAAGAGGGGGGAGTAGCTCATTTACCCCAGATCAGAAATCCATATGCTTGTTAACCAGGCACTGGCTACATCCCAACATGAAAAATGAAGTTTACATTGTGTGTGTGAACCAGTAATTTGCATTGATTTGCACATGATTTGTGTCTAATTTACTAATCATTAAACTCCGTGTGATATGTAAATAGGTAGAAAGTTAAAACCTCGGCTTTAAATTCATTCACTTTGACAATTTAATCTGGCTGGCAGGAGTTGCCTTCCCCCACACAGTCTGGGTACATTGAAGGTCACACTCCATGAAAGACTTGCAAAAAGGCCTTTCACTCAGTGTTTCCTTCTATTGTCCTGCCCAAAGACAGACAACTTTTCCTGTTTTTTAGGATTTTGAGATGCTTAGATTATTCCACAGCCATTTATATGACTTGTGGTCCACTTGTATGTGAGACTGACCAATACAGCTAATTATCCCTTTGAGATCCCTGAAATACAGATGGGATGCAGAGCAGAAAATGTAGGAATAACAGAAGTAAAAACAGCTGCCTGGAGGCCCTGCAAGACTGGTGTTAATGTGAGCAGGACCAGGCTGAAAAGCTACAACCAGATCTTTTAATATTTCAGATAAATGCTAATTGGTTTATTTAAAATGTGTTTAAACGCAAAAGGACAATCATTGTATGGCAGCATTAAAAAAAAATGAAAGGTAGCAATCTGGTAGGGTTTTTTTCTGAGATAGAATTAAAAGGTGACTAAACTGGGATATTTGATATTATCAATGCCTCAACTATCTTGGGTGATTTCAGGATCACGAGAAAAGTTGATATCAAAGCTGGAACAAAAAAAAGTATGAACAGGTTTCACAGATCAAATGCAGTTTGACCTCTTGTTAAAGAAAGTCTTGTCAGCAATGTATGCAGTGTTAATACATTTAGTTGCTCGTAGGAATACGTTAGTGTTTCCTGATGTCCTAGGAGACAAAAATGGTATGTAAATGAAGTTGCTCCATGTGTGGGTTGTTTGGTATTTTTTCTTTAAAAAAAAAAAATTGATCAAAAACATTTGAACAACACAAAAATTCACAAAGTGTAACTCAGTGAATGGAACACTGGATTATAAAATAAAATAATAGTTTTATCCTCACTTGTTTGTCATGAGTCTATAACTCCTCAAACTGAACAATAGAAGTAATTAAGTATGACAGAGGGTGGAGAAGAGGTTTCAAAGTGGACCCTGCAGAGCTCATGAACACCAGTCAATAGATAACTCAGCAGTGGACCTAATCCTGCACCAGCAAAGCCATTGGAAATATTTGTCCTCACTGGGTGCAACACCAGACCTTTGAGAGGGAGGTCAGTTTGAATTCTGCCAGCAATGCCTTGTGAGTCCCTGGCTGTCCTTCCGCTTCACTGCCCTGTGCCCTGCAGCCACTGCACATTGGACTATCCATTGATTTAATACTGTTTTGATTGTCTTATAATGCAAATGCTGACCTTGATAGGGGAAGGTTTTCACTTTTTGACTTTTTGTTTTGCAGTTGCCAGCATAACAATTAATACACACTGTGTAGAATCCAAAATTAGTCACTCCTGAAAGCAATTATGTGCTAATTACGCAATTATTTTATCTTATATGGGCAGCAAAAAAATTTTAAAGCACTTCAATTATAGTTTCTTCAAAAAATCAAGTCAACTACTACTTGACTTAAATAGTAATTTACAAAATAATTTGTCACTTGACATTTTAAGATTTTAGGGATTTTTACAGCATTCTTATTTTGTATCTAACAAAACAATTTTTTGTTTATCTGCTTTTTTTCCCCCTAGTATTAGAAATCTGATGTGTCTTCACCTTACCCATCTGTCTGAAATTAGCAGATTATATGTTTATATAAATTATTTATTATCAGATTGGTATATGTTTGCCTGACTCCTAGCAGTTTTGGTGGAGTTGGAAATAAATCTTTTAAACAGATCTGAAGAAGGGGGGCCAGAATAATTTTGTGTGTAACTAAGGCTGGTCAGAGCAAGTTCTTTGTGTACCTGATGCTTCAGTTCCTCTTTATGCTTTTTGAATTTGATGGCCATTGTTGCTCCATTTGTCAGAAGCGGCAAATGGAGACAGATAAGGGTCAAATGTTTTGTGACAATTCTGTCTGAATAGGCAAACAACCCAAACTAGTGCTTCCAACCAAAGAAAACCAAATAAGCTTTTGATTGGCCAGCCAGTGTTTCCTGAAGCACATCCTGATTGATACATGGGCAGCTTAAAACCAGGTACAGCTCCCCAGGGAACAGCCCAGATCCATGACAAGGCAGCTGGAGCATCACAGTGGCTTTCCCTGTACTGGCTATTGTAACAGCGGAAAGATTTTGGGAACAGATGATGAGGGAAAGCAGTAGGAGATGGGACTCCAACACACAGGAACACATGATTTTCTAGTTCATCTGCTTACGAATTACTTTAATTCTCCTTTAAAAGATGTCTCCACAGTGTTTTATCTCCATAACAATATTGTTCTAGACAGTATCTGCTGTGCTCAGAGGGAAACTCATTTGTGTACAGGAAACAAATGGCATCAATCAAATCACACTTATGACCCTTTCTGTATAATAATACAATAATAGGGATCAGATTCAGAGCTACTCAGACTACACTGGTAATTAGGAGTTCAAGTGAATTTGGGTCTTATTATTGCGAACAATATGGAAAGACATTCACAGAAGAATTACAAAATAATGTTGTGCTGTTTGATGGCTGGGAATTTAAGGGCAGGGAGGGATGAATTATAAACCCAAGATTTTAAGTGCTTGTTGACTCTAGCACTGAGTAAGTCTTTGTTGATACTAAATGAATTTTTATCAGTATCAAAACTCAAGCAATATTAAGGTGTTCACATTTACAAAAAAGGATTTTGCCAAAACCTTTGTAGATCCTGTACAGAAAAGCCCATCTTTACAAGAAAGCTTCCCTCTCTCTTCCCAAAGGAAGATTTTTGGTCACCCTCTCGAAATGTAGCCAGTTGCTTACATCTATTTGCTCTGGATATGGTCACTCTTTTGAAAGTTTTATGCCATTCTTGTCAGTGAAAGTACAGCTGGGGAGAAGAGCAAGATGTTCCTGGAGTCCTTGATCCCATCCAGCGGCTGTCAGTCCAGACAGTGCTCCCTGAGGGACTATCTCCTGTAACCCAGCATCGCTTCTTGCTCTTCCCTGAAGGAGGTTGTGGTGGGGCAGTGGGGATGTGTGTGTGTGTCATCTGAGCTTTAAATTGAAAGAAACAGGCTATAGGGATTGAATCTCTATCAGCTGCTGCATGAAGTTGTATGGTAAGGAGTCTGCTGATACTGAAATACAAAAATATTCTCTAGCATTTATCTCTTCCTTCAATGCCTTCTGTAATGAGCTCCCTTATTCTGTTTTTGCCTCCCTGACTCGTGCTGCTGTCATTGACTAGCAGGCAGAGACCACGGCATTGCCAATTTACACTTGCAATCAATAGAGCACTTTGGTTTTCAATTAAGTTATTAACATGCATGTGATAAACAACAAAGTTAACTTTCAGCTGACATTTATGACTATGTACTGAAGCAGAAACACTTAAAATCTGATTACAAAGAGCTCTTCCTGGATGCAACTGTCGCATACACCTCTGCTTCCCACTCTCCTTAGACAGCACTCAGGACTCCTCTCCTGCTGACAAGCTCCAAAATGTTTTGCCTTCTGACATCAGTGAAAATATGTGCAATATTTCAATTGGGAGCTAGTTAGCAAAAGACCAAGGAGCTTGGACACACACAAACATAAAGATGGGGTGCAATTTCTTTAGCATGTATTGTCTGAGACCTTTGTAATTGGATTAATGTCAATGTTTGCCTTTCCAAGTCTCTTCCAGTGATCCCCACCCAGATTTGAGCAGCAGGTTAAGCTGGCCTGTCCCTCAGCACCTACACCACAAAGATGACACACAAGGAATTCGCCCTTTTTCTTGTGCTACAGTGGGGGTTTCAGCCTCCATCTGCAGTCTGCTGGGTCAAAAAGGGAGGAAAGAGCTGCTATCCAAGTTAACTGATGACAGCACAACTGCTTCTGTGACTCTTTGGGATGTGCCAGCTTGAAAAGTGACAGATCAGAAGACAACGTGCCAGGTCATGAAAGCACAAGGAGAAAAATGGAGGTAAACAACTGGAGAGCTGTCAGTGCAAGGGGATCATTTTCCCTCCTTTTAGAGTGGGTAATTCTATTGCTTTGAACTCCAACAAACTCTCCCAAATTCAAGCCTCTAGCTGGGGTAACTCTGTAAAAGTACAAGTGCAGGCTGAAGGCTGTGCTTGATAAGGGAGAGACCAAGAGCGACTGAGAGTGAGATTCAAGGTACACACAAGAAATGAAGCTCTGCAGTGAAAACACAGCTTTACTTTCACATCAGAGGAACAGAGGGTGGAGGAAAGAAGAAAAGAAAAGCCGACAGGCAGAAGATCACAGAACCAGCTCTCCTTTGTTACAAGGCTGCAGAAGCTGTGAGAAATAGGTTGTAATGGGCTTGTGTGGCCAGGTTTTGGGAGCAGAGGGGATACAGGGGTGGCTTCAGTGAGAAGCTCCTGGAAACTTCCCCCATGTCCAAGGAATGAATTCCAGACAGCTCCAAGCCAGACCCACTGCTGGACAAGGCCGAGCCCATCAGTGATGACAGTGCTGCCTCTGGGATAATAGACTTACGAAGGGAAAAAAAAAACCCAAACCCCAGTAACTTCACTTGGAGAGAGGAGTGAGAAAAGAAAGATAAACAACTCTCCAGATGGGGGAGACTAAAATAAGTCTGGTTTTGTAGATAATATTTTTTTTTCTGTGGTTTTTTTTTCAGATGAAGACGAGATTTCACAGGAAAACTGTTCAAAATTTGGGAGTTTTGTCAACTGAGATGGCACAACTGGGATTTCTTAGGATGCAGTGTGCTTATGAGCTCTTAATAAAGTATGACCAAATAAACCATTAAGGTATTTACATCACTATTTTTCGGAAGGTTCCACATAGTGTAAACCGTAGAATCCCAGAATCACAGAGACTGGACGAGGCCAGTAACGGAGACCCAAAACCTCTTTGGGCACCCTATTTCAGCATTCAATCTGCTTCACAATAAGCTAGGTTTTTTCATGTTTAAATGGAATTTACTGTATGTCCATTAGTACCCATCGCCTCTTGTCCATTCAGTGACCACCACAAAGAGCTGGGCTCTCTTCTCTTCATTACCTCAGGTGTTTATCTATGTTGAGAAGATCTCCCTGAGCCTTCTCTTCTCCAGGCTGAGCTGCACAAGTGATGTCATCTTTTTCTCATGTGACAGATGCTCCAATCCTTGAATCAACATTGTGACCCTTCCCCACTCCAAAACGTCCATGGGTCTTCCTGGTGCTGAGCAGAAGGAAAGGATCAAATATTTCATCATTGCTGTGTTTTCAGGTTTTTTGTATTTTGGAGAAGACAGTTCCTCTTCCCTTTATTTCATGTTTTGATGCTGAAAGCATAGAGAAAGAAACTGTCCATGGTGTAAATGGCCATGGAAGGAATGGTGTGGTGTGACGAGAAGCTTCACCTTAGGATAGCAAGCTTAAATCTCAGTCCTGAAAAAAAAAGAGTCTGTTTTTGTAGCAGAAAGAGGATTTCAAAGTTGTCAACTTGTGTTGAGCTCTTATTTATTTACATACTTCTTCTAATGATAAAAGAAAGAATAGTGAAGGAGAACGAAAAACCCACCTAAGAATGTGAAACTTTTTTTTAGGAAGCATCAGAACAAAACTTTAAATCATAAAAAAAGTAATCCAGAGGACAAGAAAACCAAGCAAATTTGGTGGCATGCGTTTTTAAAAGGATTCTTTCATTTTATAGCAGTGAGCAAACAGAATTGGACTGAGTATTGGAATTTATTATGAAGTTTGGTATTTTGAGGTTGCAAGAAACTCCCTGCTGAATAAGGACTCAAAAAATTATGGATACGTGTTGGAAATATTAAACAATGTTCAACGCTAAATACACATTAAGGAAGAACAAAATAGAATATCTTTTTAATTCCTTCTGGTATTCTTTTCCCCTTATAATTTTTTTCAATGCTGGGTAGACAAGGGTTTGAATTGTGTCATAGTGGAAATAAGTTACTATGCTGTTCACTGAAATAGGTTTGTTTAATTTGCTGAAATTAATCATTCAGACGTGAAGTCAAACATTCCACCTGCAATTCCTGTTAAGATATTTCATCTTCTTCTGCTGTTAAACTTTTGGGTCTTGTGTCTTCTTAATTGTAGCAATTAAAAGGTAAAAGAAGTGCATTCCTTGGTTTTGAAAACCAAAATACAAATTGATTCTGTTAACATATAGCAAAGGAGAGGAAAAAATGGCTGTTGTGATACAGATAATTTTGTATTTGGAAATTATGGGCTTATTTTCATGGAAAGAGTTTATGACAGGTCCAAAGCACTGGCCACGTGAGTAGGAAAGATACACACTATTACTATTGACATTTTGGAGTCAGGAATGGCATTATGGAGTAATTAAATTGGCCAAAGGTCTCTGAAGATGTTGGCAATAATCTCACCGTTGCTGAATGTTCACTTCCCAGATTCAAGATCATCTTTCATCTCAGAAATGAATTGTCTCTTTTCATAGAGAGGAAAACAAAGACATATTCAAATGTGTGAGTGAAAAAAAGCTCCTTTTTGTACAAAACTAGATTTTTGTCCCTATGATCAGATGATATCTGAACCTTCTTTTTTTTTTCCCCCACTCTATTTTTAAATTAAAATATGGAGATTTAACATTTATTGTATTACACGGATTTATACCTAAAATGAAAGAGAAGACAGGGTCTCGTCCTTAGAAATTGCTCTCTCCCAGGATCTAAAAGGACCCCATGCTTTCATGATCAATGATAATCTTTAAGATATATGTCTGTTCTGCTGAGTAACTTCTGATTTCTTTAGCTCGGTTTCTTAATCTTTTTTTTTACTGGATATTGATTTCAGTTCACTTCTTTTCTGGAAGTACTATACCAAAGATTGTCTTTCAGTAGACTTCAAGCATGAGTGACTTAGTAAAAGTCTCTCATCTTATTAGAGGTTTATATTCTTACAGCAGGCTCCCTTTCTCTTGTACCACACAGGCTGGTACTGCAGACAGATATATCTGTAAAGTCTCTCTTAACTCTTTGGGTAACTTCTTGCCATGACACTGAAATCTGCACAGTATTTCAATAGGAAATGCAGATATTATCTTCATGCTCATGTTTTTGCTTCAAATTTTCTATCAAGTTTTCATTAAGATGATTTCTGTCAGAACAATTTTGGAAAAAAAATTATGTAATTCTTGTTTGCAATCTGCTGGGAAAGGTTTTCTTTTCTTCAGAACAATGTGGAGTGATGGACAGTGGAAAATTAATTAAGAGGATTCAATTATAGTTAGGCAGACTGATGTGTGATTAAACAGATAGTGTCCAGGAAAGCATTCTAATTACAGTATAGTATTTCCTTAAGCCCGGGTAAATTTAATTAATTTCAGGTTTGTATTAGAGTGACCGTTTGATGCCCAGTCTCACACGGTGACAGAAAGCGACTCAATCTCCAAATCAAATGACCAGAGGTAACTATTTGGTTTAGGGGTGAGAGGCAAAATTCATGAAAGCACCGAGGATCTTGGTGTGCATTTTGCTATCCAGTTGTGATCCTCAACACTTATGATCAACTTAAAAGGTTTGTCTGTGTGGTTCCTGTGTGATTTCCCTTCTGCTCAGGTCAGCTGTGAGATCTTGTCCCTCCAAGCCTGCCTAACACACCTCTGGAGTGAGCACTGCACACCTGGCCCTATTCAAACTTTAGCCACTTTGGCTTAAAAAGACTGAAAAGGTTAAAAATGTCATGAAATCCAGGCAAAGGTGAGCAGTGTCACTGTATAAAAGAGATTTTAAGGTTCTTTGGAGGAATCAAACCATGAGCTTGCGACACTGGGGTGTCATAAAAAGGACAACTCGCTTCTGTTGTCTTAACCAAAGATGTTTTATTGACAACAAAAGCGAAATAAAAAGAAACGGGATCCTTGAAATAAAAGATGATAAAAA
>VZTE01006492.1:1361694-1374894 GCA_013397775.1 Eulacestoma nigropectus
GTTTTTTTCTCTGTGTAATAGAAAAAGTCATCACAGGACTTCCTGTCAGGTGATTTAGTGCAATGATGTTTCTCTCTGGCTCCCAGACAGTTTGGGCAATTCTGCAGCTTACCTGTACTAACAGGAATGTTTGGGTCCATGGGGTTTGATCTTTCCTATGTCAAACTCTCAAAATTCAAGGAAGAAGAAATCCTGGGGTAAAGTTGGGTGTCACTGTGGGACAGCATTCCAGGGAACATCACTCAGGTTGTAGGTCTCCAGTTTGCTATATGGACACCTGAGTCCCAGAGACAGACAAATTGATACTTTTCAATTGTCATATCTGTCCCTCTGCTAAACTTGGAAGCTCTTAAAAATCACTTTATAATTAGGACACAGAGGGAGTGTGATAAAGCCTCTGCATCAGTATTACTCTGAGTAAGCAGTTTTCATGTCTGGACGTACACATAACCTTTACACTGCTCTTATCTACATCTAGGAAAAAAAAAATCACTGCAGATGTGAGGATCTCCTTTCTTGGACTGAAATATTGGAAGTCTGAAAGTCTTAAAAGAGCACAGGCTGGAGCACAAGTGTGGGACAACTGTGCATCAAGTAAACTCAGAACATCCCTTGTCATGATTATTAAATCTGATAAGGAGGAGAAAAGCCATTGTGCAGCTGTGAAGAAGGTTGGACATTAAACACATGCTCTGGATGATGTTCTTGGGCAAGTATTTCTGTTCTAGACATCCCAGGAGCAGTCTGGGCTCTGATTTAACAGTTGCATAAGCTGAAAAGATCCCAAATATCTCTGCTGTGATACCTCTGCTGAAGGACCCTGGAGGATGCTGAGTCGGATTAAATTGATTTAGTTTTGCCTATAGGCCTTTTTTTTGAGTCAGAGATTGAATTCTAGTGACAATATAACTGCAGAGCAATAAGCCCCCATTGCAATGCAACCCTCTTGAAAGCCTTTTGGGAATGGCTTATTAAGAAATAAGAATATACATTTCTTGAGAAGGAATAAAATACAGTTTACTCACTTTAAAACCCAACTGCTTAAAAAAAAAAAAAAAAAAAAAAAAAAGAAGAATAACTCCCAAACACTAGGGGTTTATTCAGAATTCATGCAGAATCCTAAATTCATTTGATCAAAGAAATAACTGCTCTTCCTTCTCATTGCCCTCCTCCCTCGTAGAATGAAGGCAAATTCATCTGGAGAGGAAAATCCTCATCTTTAATTTGAACTTTATAAAGCCCTGACAGATCCATCTGCTTCATTCTTTGTAGGAAAAAACACATGCTAATGATTCTGATTTCATTAATCATTAAAAACCAAATTATCTGAACTCTACCACATCACAGAATATAATATACAAAAGATTTCTACATATGGTGTCTTGCTCATAATTAATCCTCCTGTCTTTTGTGGAATTACATCAATCATGAATATTTCCCTTTGACAATTTAGGTCATATTTCTTCATTTACAATTTTATTTGGTTTACTGGATCTTTGGGGGGCATTGGTTTTTGTTTTGTTTTTTATATTTTTGTGCTTTCAGCATAAACGCTGATTGCCTTGTAACAGTCAGTTTTTCGTAAGGCTGTGTAGCAAAATCAGACAAGTGGCACCTGATGAAATATTCCTGTTGTATTAAGAAGCAACCTTTGTTCTTAATCTTTTTTATAAAACACCTAGTTTTTAAGTAAAAATTCTTAAATATTATTGAACTCTTGTTACATAAAACAGAAACTGTGATGTGAGAGTATCTGATATGGGGATTTAGAAAGAGACTAACTCAGATTAAACTGAGTCTCACTCTGCCTCACTGTGGAAACACCTTGATAAGAAAGTAAACAATGGGTGTTGCTGTTCTGATTTCAAATTTGGTAATTCCTCAGCTTGGGAGTTCAGACATAAAATAGTTGGGTTTGGGTTTGTTTGTAGTTTTCTGGTTGGGGAAGAGGACTTCAAAGAAAGGAAAACAAGCTCACGACCTCTTATCTCCTACCTGCTAAGTGTATTACAGTATATACCAAAGAAAAAAATACAGTCATAGAGTCACAGAGAGGTTAGGGCCGAAGAGAATCTTAAAAATCATCTGGTTCCAACCTCTCCTGCACTTTTCACTAGACCAGGTTGCTCCAAGCCCCATCCAACCTGGCCTTGGACACTTCCAGGGATGAGACAGCCACAGCTCAGTCAAATTTCACTGTGTTTCTTTTCCAAACCCAGGAAGCCAAAAATCTGGTTTTGTTCTTTTACAACAAATATTTTTGAACAGAGGATTAAAGATCTGGACTTACTGATAATCTCTTCAAATTTAGGAAGAATTTGAACTGTGAAAAGTGAATCATCACCATACCTTAGGAGAGGAAAAAGCACCTCATGATATTTGTGCTAGAGCTGATTGAAAATTGTAAGTAATATTCACAAGCTTCATTGTCTGGAATATTCAGTGTCTGGAATCTTCACTACCAGCTCCTCCTTTTCTCATGCCCTGGTCAAAGTTTGTCTTACTCTACAATTTACGTCAGAGGCTCCCGGTAGGAGTGCTTCCTCCCTCATTCCTCTGATCCTCTTACCCATTTTTACCCCATGTCCATGAGCTCTCTTTTTCCGCATCAAACCTAATCCATTTGTTTGTCTTAAGGTCCTTTCTGATCTGGCTTCTACTGAGCTTCTTAATTTCTTTTAATATGGTGCGAAGTAGTAATTCTAGTCATTTCTTCTTTATTAGTTCTTATGCACAGAGAGTTTGCACACAGAAGCCAGATGAGCAGAGAATATGTACTCTGGACTATGCACTGAACTGTAAATCATTTCCAAACTAATCCACATAGTGTTCGTACCTGTTCATTTTTTTGTCAACTAAGTCTTATTTAGTGAACATAATGTTCTAAAGGTTCAATATTTTAAAGGAGTTCAGGTGTTTTATGTTCTTGATCATGTTCCATATCCTGTGTCCTCTGGATTGCTCATAAATCTGGGCTGGTTGGTTGCCATTTTCTCAGTGTTTCACTCCAGTGAAACTGCAGCCTTTGTGGGACAAAACTGGGTAGTTCATCACATTTCCAGTCCATTTGAATGTAACATCTGTCACTGAACATAAGACTGTTTACTGTCCTGAGCTGAATAAGACATTCATATGGGGGAAAAAAAGGTTTTCTTGAAGCTGAAGGAGCTTTTTTTTTCTTTTAATTGGTCACATTAATTGTAGACTCAGTTTTGATTTCCTGATGGTTTGAGACTGCCTTGGGAGTAGTGGCATCAGCTATTTCCCCCATACTTCTGCTTTTCGGAGGGAGAAGACAGGGGAGCAGGGGGAAATACCAGCATTAACTCATGCCTGTCTCTAACAACAGCCTGAGCATGGAGGAAAAAACAGTAAAGGAAAATGCTTTACTGTCCTTGATAAAGAGACCAGGGCATTTACTGAAATGCTATTCCATCTCTTCTCCTGCTGCCCAGCAGTACATGGGGAAAAATGTGCTCCATCTAAGAAGAAAGTTAGTTGGTGGTTTTGAACTTCCATTTTTTTTGAGGCTCCAGTTGTGAGCATTTTTTTCCATTTGGTATGCCCATGGGTTGTAGAGGAGGTAGATATTTCCTGGGATGTTGCACCAAGACCTCTTCTTCAACAGGCAAACATAAAATTAGCAAACTCTATTTTGAAATTAGTGAAACTCTTTATCCACACCTTGCCAAATTATTCAAATCTTTCTCTCCATGCTCAAATCTATCACCTTTAAGATTCCACTTCAACATAGTTTTTATGTCATTTATTTTTTTCTTGAAGGCATTTTTATTGCATTCCAATACAGTTATATAGCATGCTAGCACAGCTGATAGATTATATAACCTAGTGGTCACAATTGCTACTTAAAACTCTACTTTAAATATTTTTGGTTTTAAACCACTTTCTTAAAATGGTATCAAAACTATGCTTGAAGAAGCCTGAGTTTCACAGATTTGCATGTCAGGAAAATGGTATTATGGTTTTTGACCGTGATGTTTTTCATCTCAGAGACTGCGGATCCCTACATGATAAGAGCTAAATCACTTCCATGTGAGAGTACCAGGAGGAATTATCATTCTCACTGCCCAGAGTCTGACCTTTCTCCTGACACAGCTGTCCATTATGTCTAAGATGTATTCAGGCAATCTGGTTTCCATAGTCAAGAAATAAGTCTTTGAGTTCTTTTCATATACTTTTTCTCATTGTGCTTTTAGTAGTCAAACTCACAGAGATTTCACAATCACTTTGAGGAGTTCAGTTTGCAGACAAATAGCCACTTGATACTGAGCCCAAAATTACTTTTACTAAATTTCCAGCTGTGGTTTTCTTTTTTTTTGCTTTGTTTTTTTGGTTTATTAATGAAGTCTGTCCCATCTCTGCTACTTTAAAAATTAAAAATCCTTTCTTTTCTTAATGTTCAGTTTTCAAATGCCCAGAGATCGTTATCATCTCTCTCCCCCCAGCCATCATTCAACCACGCTGTACATAATTAGTCCTTTTAATCTTTGCTAATAATGCATCATTTCATTAAAAGCCAGCAAGACACTTATTATAAAATGTACTTTCATTCATTTCAGCAGAGCTATGTCATGTCCCAGAAAAGCACATCAGAGCAGCTTTAAGTGTCCTCCTTGCCAATTTTAAAGTGGGCAGTAGGTCCTGTAGGTAGTAGAAGAGGTTTTGCATAATGACAGTTCAGCTGGAATCACTGATTAGCTCAGTTTAGATTTCCTCCCTGCTTGGTCTGTAGCTGGACAGACAATCTAGGCAGAGAGAATGAGCACTAGTAAAGCACTAATGTTCCCCTTTTTTTTTGGAGAAAACAAACACAACACCAGGTTTGGTGGCATTTATGGTATGAACATAGGCCTACCTCAGCTGTTCTTTGCCCATGTCATTTCCTCATGCCTCTTGGCAGAAATATTCTATGCCACATTGCATGAATTTTCATGGAAGTTTAATGTGTAACTGCAAGACATGTGCTGTACCTTTCTGCATATACTCAGGGTGTTCATGTCAGAAAGAAAATAAAATTTTGTTATATTTAGAATCCATTGTGCTTATATGCAGGAGCAAAACTAGGAAGCATCACAGAGATAGGTTATGTGTTACTTTTGTAGGTGGGAAAAAAGATAATTCTCCTGAGTCTCAAAATACATGCCTGCAATCTTAATTCAAGGGGTTTTTCTGTTCAAGATCAGGATAAAAACAGCCTCTGGGATTCAGTGTAAAATGATGGAATCACAGAACAATCCACAGGACAGACTGGAAGGGAGCTTAAAAGATCATCAGGTCCAGCTTTTGGAACCTATATGGGATTATTGAGTACCCTGCTCAGTCACCGTTGAGAAGTGCCAGAGCGATGGGGACTCTACAACATTCCTGGGGAGGTTGTTCCAGTGGTTGATTGTTCTCAGTGTGAAAAATTTCTTTAGTATATCTGGATGAATCCTCTCCTGATACAACTCATGCCTGTTGTTCCTTGCCTTCTCCATGGTCTCCTTGAGAGCGTCCACCCTCTTTGTAGCAGCTCTATAAGTACTAGAATCCTGTGATGAGGGTCCCCCAGAGCCGCCTTCTCTCCAGAGAAGAAAGACCCTACTTTTTCTGCCTTTCCAGACCTTTGAAAATTTTTGTGGTGTCTTTTGGACCGTCTCCACTCTGTCCACAACTTTCTTGAGTTGTGGGGACCAGAACTGGAAAACCTACTCCAGGTGTGGGCAGTCACATTAAAAACTGGTTTGTGTTTCTTTATTAAAAGAATATAAAGGGTGATATTATTGCAGATCTAATAAAATGGATTTGCTCACAAGGCTTTTAAGTTTTGGTGGGGCTTTTTATGCCACATCATTAATCCACATCTTTCTTGGCTAGTGTGTTTTAGTGTTTTAAAGCTTCTCTCTTGTCTTCCTCAAACTCAAACTTTTTTTGTCCTCAGGGAACTATTTTGCTTCTGTGTTTTTTCTAGCCTGCTGCTGGGTGGAATATAAGACTATAAAGTCTCTGTGGAAATTTTGCTTCGTTCATTATTCATTACCCTTGCCACTACCGATGGTGACAAATGTCATTACTTTAATGGCCATCGTTACCCATTGTCATAATTAAGGGAGATCACTTGATGACACCAAATATTCCTTATTGCATCAAATTAAGAAAAGATGTCATGACTAGGTACACAATTTCACCCATAATTTTTAAAGATGAATTAATAAATTAAAAACTTTCTCCTCATTAATAAGACAACAACATCATTTTAAAAGTTCACAGGGGCAAAGACATAGCGTTCCAGATGGCAGTTTGTTCTTATTTCCTCCTAGTTGATGATGACGTGGGAAGCTGGATTCCTCCACCACTTTTGGGGGCTTACCAGAATGTTTCACGATTGCCGGTTATGCCTGGCTTGTATGGCTGCACCTTTGTAAGGAGTCTATTAGCCACGTCACCCTCAAGTCAGTGTAGCTCAATTATTGTTATAACTGACAAATGTATCCTTAATTTAAGTGATGAGGATCTGGATCCCTGCAACAGATGGTCGTGAGCCATGGACCACTGTGGATGATCTGACAGATATTTCAGAAGGCTGAAGAAGCCTCTGGACCACTTCTTGACAGAAGCCATGCTGTATGAAGTAGCAGTGGTCCATAACAGAAATGGAAATAATCTTGCATAACAAAGAAAGCTAATGAAGGTTTGGTCATGGTGTCAGATTCTTCCATTTCAGCAGGTGGGGTCCACAACAGAGAAAGATTCTCCACCTTTGTTGGGCAGGTTTACTGGATGGACACTTATTTGGGCTGCGTGTTGATAGTCTTTTATGTTCTTTGAGATCTTATAGGCCACCAGTGATTAGATATAAGAAGGAAGTTTTCTACAATGAGGTTGATAAAACACTGTCACAGGTTGTCCAGAGAAGTGGTAGATGCCCCAACCCTGGAAACATCCAAAGTCAGGTTGGATGAGGCTACGAGCAACCTGGTCTAGTTGATGATCATGGAATCATAGAATGGTTTGGGTTGGAAGGGACCTTAAAGCCCATCTTGTTCCATCCCCTGCCATGGGCAGGGACATCTTCCACTATCCCAGGCTGCTCCAAGCCCCGTCCAACCTGATCTTGGACACTTCCAGGGATGGGGCAGTCACAGCTTCTCTGGGCAACCTATACCAGGGCCTCACCCCCTTCATGGGGAAGAATTTTTTCCTAATATCTAATCTAAACCTACTGTCTTTCAGTTTGAAGCCATTCCCAAGGTCCCTTGGGGGTGTCCTTTCAGGGCGTTGGAGTAGATGACAGGTCCCTTCCAACCCAAACCCTCCCATGGTTCTGTGATCTGTGCTGACATAGCAAAACGTGTGTTCTTATCGTGAGAATCTGGATTTCTGTTTGGTGGTAGGATCAGGAAGAACACAACATATGGTAAGTAGGCACAGGGGAAGAGAAATTTAGAGACAGAACAGGAAATGAAAATAAAAGATTGAAAGACGGAAAATGAAAAGATCCATAGAGCGTGGGTCAACATGTGAGGAGAAACATTTGGCAGGCATTTGGAAGGAGGTTTAGCCATGGATTTTTTTGGCTTTATGACAGATTGAGGACCTCTAGAGTCACTTGTACAGTCTACGATTTGTCTAAGCAATGTAGAACAGGTCACCTCATCTCTTTGCAAAAAGAGAAGACCTTCCTTCTCAAAGGGGATAAAGTCCACTGGCAGTGAGGATGTGACACACAGATCTTGTTATAACAGACTAAGAAAGAGCAGGAGAATGGATGATAAGCAGCAATTAAGAAGAGGATATACTTTAATACAGCTCTTGAGAGAGGAATCCCTTACCTCAGAATGAACAAAATTTTTGAAGCATTGACGTTGCATGCAACTCACGTAGCTGTATGTTAATAAGCTGGAAGATTTCTATCTGAATATTAACAGGTACTGACTTTGTTTAGCTTGTGCATCCAATGAAATCTGTGCAGTGGCACAGCAGCAAACTAATTGGCTACCTCAGACACTTTCACTGATACAAGAGCAAAAATGTCTGTAAGTTTGCAGTTCTGATTTAATACTGAGCCTTACTGCTGACAGTAAGGACTACTCCAGAGTTTAAAATATTAAAAAATATTCCCTTCAGGACTGAAAAATTCTGAACAGGTTTTTTGGGGGTTTTTTTTGGGGTTTTTTTTGGTTCTTTTTTTCCCCAGGACATGCGGTCATGGTGTAAAAATTTATCTGGGCTTGTCAGTAGATCAATGGACAGTTAGATCTGCTGACTGGGATTGATAACCTGTAAAAAGTGTTGCACTTTCTACAGATTTCTTTTCCTTTGAGTAACAGGAAGAACTCTTTGAGAACACTTTCAGCCTCGAGGACAGAATACATAATTGTGTTCATGAGATAAATCTATCACAATAGGGAAAGAAGTCCCTCGTAAGAATTAAATGTGAGATATAGGGAAAGAAATCTTTAAAAAAATGAAAGATTAAAGCACATTCTACCTCCCCATCTCAACCTTTAGATTTCAGCTTCCACTATAATTTAGATCAGAAAGCTGCATAGTGGGTAATCCATGTCCAGCCATTTTGCACATCTCACTGATTCCCAATCCATGCTAAACCACGACAAACTGTGTGCATTTCTGGTGTTCCATAAAAACACAAGATTCATGATTTTGCCTTTCAATTCCTCTTAACATTAAATGGAGATCAGCTTTTTTGAGTGTTTTTCTTTGGTTTGTTTGGGTTGGTTTGTGGGTTTTTTATATTTAGATGTCCTAGCTTTATATTCTTCCTAAATGATGTTTTCCATTATGAAGCAGTGGTCCTCCTTGTGTACTCCAGGATGCTGCCTCAAGATGGAAAAATTCTTGTTTTTCCAGGTTCTTTCATAGCAATGCAGCATAAGGAACCTACCTGAGAAGGCAGTGCCAATATCTGTATTTTGTACCTGCAGATTTGTGGGTATTCTGCTTTGAACTTTTTTTTAACCTCTTTTCCCTGCTTGAACAATTTAACTTGATGCCAACTTTGTAATATAATTAATCTTTTAGCTCCAGATAGATTTATTCTTGAGTGCTTAGAGTGTGATCTTTAAGCACTCTGAGTAACAGACTTGAGAAATGCAGTTAGAGTGGTTCTGTCACTAAAAGTGAAATCTTGAATAATAGGTTGCTCTTGGCACATGAAAGTAAGACTCGTGTCCAGTGATATTTGTATGTGAAGTATTACTGTGAGCTGATAATTGGAATGCTGGTCTCCTCTAGAAGGAGGCGCTTCACATTTGTAACCTAATATTCTCTTTCTAAGGGCTTAATATTTTAAGAGTTTTGAGCTGTATTAGATTAAATATTTTTTGGAGGCTGCCAGCCTTATTGTGATTCCATCCCTATAAAGTACTCTGCAATTTCTTTCTCGTTTTATGCCACTGTTTAGCTTTTTTTCAGACAATAACACACTGATTTGTTTTTTTAAGTTGATGGCATACTTAGAACAATTAAGATTAGCATGGCATAAAGCATATTAAAATTTGGCTTGACATTGGACCTCAAAGGTAGTTTTAAAGAAATTGCTGTATTGCCATGTATTACTGATGGTCTGTTCATTGCAGTCCTCCAGGTACTAGTTATAAATTCAATTCTACCCATATATTTTATGATAATTTTGCTTGTTTTGGCCAGGGTAGTTAATTTTCTTCCCAGTGGCTGGTGTGGGCTTTGCTTTATTAAACTGTCTTTATCTCAACCCATGAGTTTTGTAGCTTTTACTCTCCCAGTTCTCTCTCTGATGCCACCAGTGGGGGAGTGAGTGAGGGGCTTGGCTGCTGGTTGGGTTAAACTATTGCAATAATATAATCTGAAATTGTAAATTTTGTAGTATCCAAACATAACTTCCCTTTTGTGGAAGTTGCTCAAAAGCTTGGAGAGTTTTATAATATCAGTGCAATTAGCCGTATAAGACATAGATCAAGTGAGAAAATATCTGATCCTGGAAGGGTCTTTGAACCAACAGAAGCACCTTAGTATCCAGAAACTCAATAGCAGAAGCTGGACAAGTCATGGGAAGGATACAACAGATCTTTTGAACAGTCCAAGAAAAAATCAAATTCTCTCAGTTCGTGATCATTGTGAATCGAGCAAGAGATTTTCTTAAGAGATTCCACCATCCTACTGCAACATGTTGAGATTGGTGCTGAATTTGGACAGACTCCAAGGCCTATACTAATAATTTATTAATAATTCACTGTCTGCTTGGATCTCCTGCATGAAAAGAAGACCAAAAAGATTGTGTAGTGGGTTCATAAACTGAATCAATCTTATTTTTAATAGATTTATATCAGCATATCTTCTTCAAAGATTACACTCATATTTGAACCACTTCAAGACTTAAATCACTATTTTTTTCATTTTAACCAGTTTCAGTAAGAAACCTTGCCTGTTGGGAAGTTTTTGAATTCACAACAGAAACTTCCATATTGTGCAATTTCAAAGGGAGTAACGGAGATTCTTTAGGGGTTTTATTAAACCCAGCACCAAGATTTTTAAAATTACAGTTGTACCATCAATGCAGTGCAACACAGCACACAAAGAGTATTTTAATTCTTCATGAAAGACATCATAACTTATTGCAGATCTTAGTTTTTGCATATTCTGTTAATGAACCAGCTTCAGGTATGAAGTGCAGCACTTCTGCTTCAGGGTAGCCATCTGTTATGGTGTGGCCATCGTGAGAGTGACTCATTCTGGGTGGATGAAGTTTGTAAGCGCTGGGATTCTTGTGATCTTTCATCTGCATGACATTTCATTCTTTTATGGAACCCTACCAAGTGTCTGGAGCACAGCAGAACTTGGATGCCTGTATTGTTTTCAAAGACACTCACAGATTTGCAGAACCTCAGGCACATTTTACAATCCTGCTTTCCCTCTGGATTTGTGGGAGGACTGAGAAAAATGTTGAAACTATCCCTCCTTCACACAGAATCACACTCTCCTGTTTCTGCAGAACAAACCTCTTGCATATGTTTCCGATATGATTTTACTTCTTCACTCATAATCTATAATTTTGTTAAATCTCTACTTTCCTTTTATCCTGGTGCTAAATATCATCCAGAATTCCAGCATTTTAAACTGTGAGAACGGCAAATGGAGCTGAACAGAGGGGCTAATTCTGATGTCTTAAACTGGTTTTGTGGTCTGTGAGTAATTACATACCTTGTTGAAACCAGTAGGCTTGAAAATAAACTGTCAGAAACTCTGTGCCCTGACACATTTTACCATTCCAACCTTCTGATTATCACCTGAGGCTTATGCTATTTGATGAAAGTTTGAACCTGATAAGCTACTATCAGGTGCAACCCTGCTATGAGCTACTAAGGACCTCACAGAAGGTCAGGTTACACTTTTCTGGTCACTTAATGCTCAGTGTTTAAATGAAAAAAATGTCTCTCAGGGCTTGGACTCATGGATTTCAGTGTAATGTAAGAAAAGCACTTGAAGGTAATTTTTCTGTTACTAGACAGGCAAGAAGGTACAAAAATACCAGAGTAAAATATTCAAGCTGAGCTTAGTTGGTTAATTATGGCAAAATCCAATCTTTTTATTTTGCCCTGCAGATTTTCATAATTTTAACGTGTTCTTCAGTAAAGAATAGTTTAAAAATACAAAATAATTTCAGCTCTCTCAATTCACTCTGATAAGAATACCTCTAGAATTTAAAGGAGAACAGTGTCGCTTCCCATGGAAGTCTTTCTGCATTTTGTGCACAAAATGTAAAAGGTAAATTTAAAAAGGAAAGTTCACCTGCAAGTTTTAGATTGGACCATAAATACTTGGTAGATTATACCCAAAACTGAAACAGCAGTTCTTTGTAACAGGCATAAGGCAATGCTACCTTAGAAGTTCGTGTGGCTTCCAAGGCAAAATGAGGACAGCAGGTCCTTAAATTACAATAGTGAATACACTACAAAGCAGGAAAAAAAATGCTGCATTAATGTCTAATTTGTCAAATACTCTTTTCCTTGATCATTTTCTGTTGCAAAGCAGGAGGGAAATGCCTCTTTCTTCTACGCTGTAATTTAGCTGGTTTCAAAAGCGTTCAGCTTCAAGATTAGGCACCTAAACCAGTTGCCAGTGTGGGCACGTCTACCAGTTCAGGCTGTCTAAGTTTGTATTGCAGTAGCAGGAGATAAAATCAACACAGTCAGTGAAGGTATTCAGGTCTCTCACAATAGATTTGGTGAACTCTGGAGCTTTTTAGATTCTGCTGGCTGATCTCTGGTGACCTGTGATAGGATCTGAGGGAACAGCTGGAGCTATGTCAGCAGAGGTTGATGTGGGATGTCAGGAAAGTCTTCTTTCCCCAGAGGGTGCTGGGGCACTGAAGAGACTCCCCAGGAAATGGTCACAGCCCCAAGGCTGCCAGAGCTCCAGGAGTGTTTGGACAATGCTCTCAGGCACAGGGTGGGATTGTTGGGGTGTCTGTGCAGGGCCAGGTATTGGACTGGATGATCTCGATTGGTCCCTTCCAGCTCGGAATATTCCATGGTTCCATGACTATAATTCAGTTGCCCACACATACATTGCCTAGGAAAAAACCCCGAGATGTCCAGGCCAATATCCAATTTCTGGTCAAGAGGGACATGAGTCTTTTCCAGATGCTACATCTTGTCTGCCAACCCCACCACTAAGCTAAGTTTTGAGCATGTTGACCTGTGAGCTGAATCTCACCCTTCATTTCCTTAACTCAGTGCTTAAGTAAATCTTTTTGTTGCTCTACATTAGGGAACTTTGAAACTTCAGAAAGCTTATTTCAAATTGTGATGTAACACGGGCAAAAGTGGGCTAGAGGAAAGATGTCTAGTCTTTCAAAATACTCCTTGTCTTTATATAAGATAAGCAATAATGCTTAAGGGATGAGGACCTCGTTAAAATAGCGAATACAATCCTGTGTGCAAAACCAAGGTAGTAGTGACAAAAAATATAAAACTGGTATTGCTTAGATAAAGTAGTAAAGAGTGAGCATTGCTGAATGAAAAAGGTTCAGAAAAAGAAGAATCTATAGTTGTTCTGGGAAAGCAGCCTAACAGTAATAAATGCATAAATACATAAAATATCCAAGCATTTAACTCAGCAAATGAAGATTAAGAGGGGACTTGCTGATGTTCTATGTAAATTCATCCTCTGAGACTTCTGAAAGTAAAGGGCACTTTAGTC
>VZTE01006492.1:1384925-1399861 GCA_013397775.1 Eulacestoma nigropectus
TTTTACTTTGTTTATATTTTCAAGCAGAGACTTTCCCTGGTGGTTTTCCCAGATAGATATATATCATTAGGAAAATAATCCATATATTCCTGCAGATGCATGTAGAGTTCAACAGCCAGAAAAATGTTAGAACTGGAAATATCTTCCCACTGGTTTGTTTTGTCCTAATACCTATTTGGTCAGTGTCTTACAATCTTCGTGATGCAAGAAACTACAATACAGGAAGAGTTAAAAATCTTCTACCTGTTGATTGATTGTAATGTATAAAGGAAAAATTGATTTTTCTTCATAGTTATAAATGATTTTCAGAAAACTGAAAAGGCTATTTTAAGAATCAGTATGAAATATTCTGACAAGCTATAAGTTGGAGTTTTTTATAAGTAAATATAGACCCGCAAAATAATGGGGGTTCTTTGTCTTCAATTATGATAAAAGTTCCAACATTGAAGAATCAGACTTATCTATTTTCCTCAACCAAAACTTGAATTAAAGAGAAAATAAGTAAATTACTGCAAATATATAGCAGAAAACGATTTCCTCATGATAGATTTAATTGAATTTGGTCTCTGGGGACACCAGTGTCATATTGTCTCAATTTAGGAAGAAATGAGATCTTCCTTTGGAATTTCAGATCCCGCCTTTGCAATTTAACTTTGGCCCTAATATAGAATTGCGTGAAATCTCGGAATTTCAAAGATCCGCCTTCTTTATCAGCTTAAACTACCATTGTCCTACAGTTACTTGAGGTAGCGCACTTTTGTGTACCATGGATTCCTGGAAGGGAAGAAGGAAATCTATTGGTTCTGACAAAATAGGAGAGTTTCTCATTGTATTGGGTTTGAGTCCTGCTAAAACTATAGGCTAGATCCTCATCTGGTATTACCTAAAACTAACTTCAAAGGAGAAGGAAATCTTAAATTGCATCAGGTAAGGATCTCCCTTCAGGATAGGAGTAGTATCTTACAAGCATCCAGGAGACTTCAATTTAAGTATTGCGTTGTGCTGCAAATGGAAATTCCATCGTGTAAGTGGGAGCAGCGAAAGAAAAGGCAGGTTGATACTTGACAATTTTACAAATTATTTAAATAATTATTTGTTGCTGGGGAAGTTAATGTTGGGATCGTTTGGTGAATAAAGTGGTTTCTTATGTTGCTAGTGGCTTGTGTCACAGTTGTCAGCTCAAGAAAAGAGCTGGGGTAATGGTGGTGTTCTTACTATCAATAATTATTATTTATTACGACTGTCACTGCAAGTGGTGCATAAATAATACAAGGTACGGCGGGTTTTTCCTGGTAAAACTTGGGTGACTCATTAAATAAATCCTGGCTGAGCCAGAGGCTGAAAATAAGAAAGGGAAATGGAAAAAGAGAGGTCACAAATAGTCAATAAAATGGTTTATTCAGAGTCTGAGTGGTATATATGGATAGATGAAGAAGCTCTACCTGGGCCTGAATGGGGGCTAATAAAATCCCAGGTGATGAAGAGGACAAAGGAAGAAACAGAGGTGCTAAACCAGGGTAGAGATGCTTCTTCACTGTGTCCTGAATTGGCTGAGGTGTTACAACATGATTTTCTTATTAGCTATAAACAACAACAAAAAAAAATGTTGCTTAAGTTTACAGGATCAGAGAAAAAATAAAAATAAAAAAGAATTGGAGCGATAATTAATCTGCTTATTGGTGGTGTTTTACTTTTTTTTATTGCTATATTTCCTACAGATAATATTCAGACTGAACTCTTGGATTCATCTGCTGAAAGCTTTTGGGAACCAAGTTTCCCAGAAGCATTATTTGGAGTAATCATCAGACGCTATTAACAGAACTCTTTCATAATGAATTCCTGTGCCCCATATAATTTTGAGTTGATTTTCATGGAGAAATTGTTCTTGAAAAAGACTGTGAAATGAAAATCTTATTGTTATTCTGAAACAATTTCTGAATGATGAAAGCTTTATTAAATAGGTTTAATGCAAATTAACTAAAATCAAGTATTCTTGAACTTGCGTGACTGTATAAAGCCACGTATGTGCAATTCTGAAATAACATCACTTCATATTCCTTATGAAGATAAGTCTTGTGTACAGAAGTATGACAGGGCATCAGAACAATTATAATTATTAGGATGTCTTATCTATTGTCCTGGGGAAAAAAAATGCCAGTCATTTAGAATATAATAATTACTTCTAACTGCAGAGTGGTCTGAAAACGTTGACTATTAGGCTCCACTCCCCTCCCAGAGGTGGGAAGATGCTGCCAGAATTCAGGCTGTTTAGAGAAAGCAGGTTTAGAAGAGAGGGTTGGCCAGAGCATATTTGAAGGTGATTTTAAGTTCCTTTTGAAAAGGCCCCAGGGAAGCTCACGGAGGACTTTAAATAATTCACATGGCAAAAATGCATCCAGAGAGCTTGAAGTCAATAAAGCCTCCAGCTCTTTATAGTACTTTATGATTGAGTCCTAGTAGATTAATTCAAGCTCTCAGAGGCAAAGATACCATATTCTCAATGTGCTTGGGTGCAAATGTGAGATACCATATGGGACTTAGCCCTGACAGGGAGGACACAATAAACCCACAGTCAAAAAGCTGAAATAGGAAGTGGGATTGGTTCCTTTAGCATAAATAACACTTTTGCTCCCCTGCATTTCATGAGCCCATATTTCTGATGTGAATAATTTTGAGTCAAAAAATTAGGATAGAGTAGAAATCTGTGTGGGATGGAAGACAAATTTAGGTCTGTAACGAGGGACAGTTTGAATTATGAGCCCAGTGTATCAGCTGCTAAAGACATTTTTCTTTGCTGCTCAAAATGCAGAAGTTTCAAAATTTTTTCCACCCAACAGTCTTTCTTTCACTTTCTGTGGATATTATGGGTTTCTTAAAAGGAAAAATTCTGCAAGTAATGTAAAAAGCTTTAAACAGAGCACGACTGGTTTCCTACAGACTATATTCAAGGGAAATGAAGCCTAGCTCTGACCAAGCAGCTATTTTATATTAAAAATATAACACTTCAGCAGATGCTAGGAATGTACAAGATAAATCTGTTCACATAATTGAAAACAATTTCTCTTGTTTGGGTTAAAGTTAACATCCAATTTTGTTCATTTTAACAAGATTGTCCAAATTCACTAAGAAAAGATGGAAATTTCTGACTTATTAAAAACCTAATCAGAAGATATGGAGCCTGTTTATCCATGGTTTCACCATTTTATCTGTACAGTGTAGCCCAATTTGAAACATGGGATGTTTGAAGATGGATAAAAGGCTTTTTTGCTATCACTGTTTGTCAGTCATCCAGTGACCTCCAAATTTTGGGAGGAAGGAAAAAAAAACCTCAAGACAGCATCATGAATTAGGGTATGGAAAATGTGACTGTTACTTGTCACTTACTTTGGTGTGTTCTGATAGTGAATTTCTTAAGAGATTGTTCTGGTTTGAAGTGGAGATGGAACTAGAAATATGTAAGTTGTGGTTTCCTGAAAAAACACAACGAAAAAAACCAACCACCCCAAACAACCCCCCAAAATCCAAATAAACACAGTGATTTGACTCCTACCCTTCTTGATTTGAGCCCTGGTCCCCCCAAAGGTGGCATCTTCTAGGAAGAAATTATAGAAAAATTCCCTTTCAAAGGAATTCCCTTTCCTGATATAGTGAAATAGCCTCAGTGCTGTTTCTTACACAGCTGGGCAGATTTGCTATCAAGTTAGCAAAGAAATATTTGCCAAACCTAAGATGTCCAGTACAGAACCAGTGTCCTGCAGAACATAGTACTGGATATTCCATAAAAAGATACAAGAATTTCACACTGGGCAGAAGTGTGATGATCTGTTCTTTACATTGTGTCTTCTGTTAATCTCTAATATTCAGCTGTATTAAAACTAAGCCTTTCAGAACTTATTAACATTAACTGCTATAACTCTACACAATTTCTGTAGTCTTGCTGGTGTCCAGTCTTACCAATGTCCAGTCTTTATTCCGGTGTGTTAAACTAGAAGAGATTTTGCTGTCAGTAATGCTCTGACACTGATGCTCTGTGTGAGTTAGAGCTGAGGTGGGCTCCTCTCATTCTTGTAGAAAGTCCCACACTTTATCTTTCAAGTGACTGTTATCCATCACCTTCTTCATAAATCTTTTCAATAATTAGAAGCCCTTCCAAAAATAAGAATTTTTTGGTTTTTTCACCAGCTTTTACTATCCTTGTGTCTTGTGTGCTGGTTCACACTACTGACAGGGTAGAGAATGGAAAGTGTGAGAACAAGGAGTGTAATTTCATTTCACTTCCCATTGAGCAGTGCCAGGGCGAGGTTGGAAGTGAAACAATCATGACTGCCAGAAGCCCCACAATCTTCTGTCCTGAAACTTCAGTGTGAGTGCAACATATTGATGGGTCAGGTCCTCAGCTCAGCCGCCAGCAGAGGGTACGAAAGCTGGGAGATGGCATGTTCAGAAGTTGTCACTGGGACTGAGAGACTCCTCTGTCTGTTTGGCTTCATCCATCCACCCACTCACCCTCCCAGCCACCCATTCCCATCTCCTTATGGTGCCAGCAGATGCTGGAGTGAGTCACAGCCTGTTTCCCCCTTGAAGGCACAGTTCTGTTAATGAAGGGATGCAGGGAGCACTCTTGGCACAGAGGACTTTAACGGCTGATGTAGGCAAAACCCAACTCAGAGCAGAATGAAGTGCAGATATCACTCAGAGCATCCACAAGTGGCGTTTGCCACAGAGGAGAGTATGCTGGGGGAAGAGGATGGGATTTGGTGTAAAGTTGGGAGGATATCAAGTGGATATGTTCCCTTTTGGGAGTGACAGCAAACACCATGACTCAGGGATTGGCAGGATTGTGGGACTGAAAACAGGCTACCTTTGGCTCCATCTGTGTTGGACTCTGACACAGCATCTGGCATTTCTCCTCACAGTCTGGAAAGCTTGACTGATGTGGGTAGAAAGACGAAAGTTAAAAATATCCAGGCAATCCATGAATTTCCCAGAAAACCTATTACCCTGCAGTACAGAGAGGGAAGGAGTCAGGAGATACCAAAAATGGAGTGTTTAAATGGCACCAGATGGATAGTTTTGACCAAGGCATGTTAGGTCAAGTATAGAGAGAGTAGATTGTATGTCATAGAATGTGGTCATTTAAATTTCTCCCTAGTCAAGAGACCTTTAAACAAACAAGACAGAGAAGGCTAAAACAGGCCAGGCATGTCTGAATTCTCAGGCATGAAATCTAAGCTGGAAATCCTTTATGTGTGAAAAGGAACCCCAAATTGCCGGTCAAGAACAAGCCTGTGTGCATTGTTGGCAGCACCATACTCAGAAAGGAAATCTGATGGAGCTGATGGTTGTTAGAAATCAGAATGCATGGAAAGTTGCTGGGGTCAGAGTTAGATGCTCATAAATCACAGACCACTGAGAGTTACAGGACTCTAAACACTAATTCATTAAAGTTGTATGTAATGAAATTGCTGGGCAGGAATTTATTGTAGACTCCCTATTCTCAATAAGGAATGACCTCAACTACATCAAAAATTGTGTCACACTGAGCAATTTCAGCAGAGGAGTTTTAATTTGACGTAATGACAAAACCCACTTAGATTTCAAAACATCAGAGACACAGCAAAATCTGTAGCAAGGGAACATTTTATATTCTCAGTAAAAATTTAATCACTTATTTAAAATACAGCAACTCTGCAACTAACCCATGATTATTGCCTGGTCAGGTTTGTTCTGTGCAAAGAATTTGTGGCCAACAAAAAAATATGGGAATACTACAAATGAAACCAGAGGAAGTGGGGAACTCCAACAGGCATTATCATTAAAAACTATGATACAGGACATTTTAAGACCAGATTTGCCTTTCCCCAAGTCTGGAGTTCATAGGAAGGGGAGGACTGCTTGTGTTTGGGAAGAAAATTAAGACAACTGATGGGGCAGCAGCTTCTGACAGATGCAAATGAACTGCAAATGGTGACAGCAAGGGCAGGTTTTTGCTCAGTTTGGGAAGGGGGAGAACCTGTCCAGGCAAATCTTGAGAAGGAGAAGTGGGAAAACAGCTGGCACTTCTCATGTAGGGAGAGTAAAGATGGTCAAGCTTTCCTGGTCTTCAGGATGGAAAGAAAAACGGCAAATCTCAATAAATTAGCAAACCAAGGTAATGTGTCATAAGCATTAGGGGAGTTAGCCAAAGGGCCCTCTGAACCATGAATGTTTGTTAGTAACCAAGTCTCAATTCCAGACTTTGGGAGACTACTAATTTCAGTATTGAGAAGGGCTAAAATGAATTATGTGGGGAAATATACTGCATCAATCAGTTGATTTATTCTAGACAAAGTAGCATAACTAGTAAAATATGGAGGCAGACACCAGCAGCAAAGGACTAGAAGAAAAAAACCCATAAAATTAATGTCAGCATAGCTTCAAAGAAGTTTTTTATAAAACAAGAGCATGCTTTATTTGACAGAATTTCAGGTCTAGCCAAAAAGGTCTGTTTGTGATAGAGAAACTTTGGCTTTCTCAGAGCATTTGATGTATGACTGGCTGTCATTTGAATAAAAGAAACTTTCCATACATAGAATGAACAAAGAACATTGGGTGGATTAATAACTTTGTAACAGACAGATCTCAACTTAAGTTCTTAATCAGGAGATGTCATTAAAGAAATTATTCCTCATGGGTTCCAGTCCTACATCCAACAACTTAGATCTTGTCAAACCTTGAGTACAGTAGACAGACTGCTGGGGTATAAACAATGTTGGTATGATCTGAGATGCCTGGAAAAATGGTCACATTTCACCAGAATATATTCTGATATATTTCAGATGCAGTGATACATTTGGAAATACAGAACTCAGTTTTTCCTGCAGGATAGGGAAGTCTCCTGGAGTGCAGGGATGTAGAGAAGATTTAAGAGTTGCCCCAAATAGTCTTCTCATTTTTCATTTCAACAGCAGACTGCAAAAATTGATTTTTCAACGACAGAGTGAAACAGCTCTCCTTCTGTGTTTTGTTTTGATTTTATTTTGTACTCGGGAGAAATTTTCAGTTATCAATGAGTTCTTGAGACCTTGGGGTTAACTATCCAGATAGCATTTCAAACAGCTTTTGTGCATTGGATCTTTAGATTGTCTTAGCATTGAAAAATTCTCAAAAGGAACTTCTTTTCAGAATTAGTTCTCCCCCATTCTATTCTGTTGTGCTTTGTGGTGTTTTATTAAATTAGTTATCTGTGTGTAAGAGAGAGGAAGGGAAGACTGGCTTGGGAACACTTTACAGCTAAAGAGAAGCCCCACTGAATTATTTTCCTGAGTTACTCTTTATGCAAAATGGGGCTGATGAAGAAACAGCAATTTGGCAGCCTCTTAAAGCAGTCTATACCAATCATATTGAAGTAATGATCAGTCAAATGGCGTGAATTATGCTTTTCTTTCCACAGACAGATGACTGCATTATTCCTTGCCATGCATAAAAAATAACCTACATACTCATTTCAAAGGAAAAGAAGAGAAGAGAAAAAAGAAAAGAAAAGAAAAGAAAAGAAAAGAAAAGAAAAGAAAAGAAAAGAAAAGAAAAGAAAAGAAAAGAAAAGAAAAGAAAAGAAAAGAAAAGAAAAGAAGCCTGTATGTTGTGCAAAGAGAAATGATCCTGACTGTCAGAATAATCAAACAGGAGGCACCAAGCATAGCTAAATCCCAGGCAGATGTGAGAGCTTTTTGGCTGGCAGGTGAGCTTGACTCATAGCTACTTCCTAATGGAAATAGTATTTATACTCCATCCATCCCTTCAGGTGTTCTGGTAGACTTATTCCAATAATTCTACCATTATAATAAATTTGGTGAAATCTTATTGAGTCCCATTTTTCTTGCTGAGAGATGCAGAATGGGGTAGTTGTTGCTCAGTGGTGAGCTACCAACTGGATTTCTGTTATACTTAGAAGGAATTTTTTTCTCTATTCCTGTATTTTCACATTAAGGCTGACAGGTACTCAGCTTGCAAACCTGTGGGAGTGAAATGGTTTTGTTTATGCCTTTAATCCATAAAGGATATCTAAACAGATATCCCAATGGGAACACTACTACTAAGATATCCTGAAAAGACAAGAAGTTCCAAAGGTGTTTTGCAGTTATAACCTGCCATCGTCACTTTTAATTGCTTCTGTTCAGCAATATGTGGAAGCTCCTCCAGTGAAACCACCTCAGGACCTATGAATATGGCAATTCTTTAAGCCTGTGCTCATCTAATAAAGCAATGCTGCTCTCATGCGGGCACAGATCTGGAGCACCTTTATAGATTTCAAGTGCTCCAAATTTAAACTTAGACACCTGGTCCTCATTTCACTAATGCTGGAACACTACAGGCCATTTCTCTTTTTAATTTCATTCTGTTTGAGGGATTTGGGTTTTTATCTGGCTGATTTCAGTGGCAGTGATTTACGTCACGCAGAAGGTAACAGGTATCAATACTAGAACAGAATCAATAAAAATCTGTGGAGCTTTGATTTCAAACCAGGTCTGTCAGCACAGAAGACATAACACAATAGAAGGAGAGAAAGAGAGAGAGAAAGAGAGAGAGAGAAAAAAAAAGAAGGAAAGAAAGAAAGAGAGAAAGAAAGAGAAAGAGAGAAAGAGAAAGAAAGAAAGAAAGAAAGAAAGAAAGAAAGAAAGAAAGAAAGAAAGAAAGAAAGAAAGAAAGAAAGAAAGAAAAAAAAGAAAGAGAAAGGAAGAAAGCAAGAAAGCAAGCTGTTAAAAAGCTTAAACATTTGTTGATATTTACAAAAAAACTGGAGAGGGTAATGCTTCAATATTGTGTACAGTTTCACTCGATTTTGACAATATCTTTGGGCTTAATTCAGTGCTTAACTCTATTTCTTTGACGGTGCAATCCTGTAGGAAATAATGAGATTGCAACAGGTCAAATTAGATGTTCATAGCGAGCAGTTTTTATCCTGTTCCTGTGTTTCAAAATGACCAATGTCAACCTACTGCACTTGTCTTTGCTACTCGATGTAGAATGCTAATTCAGGATGCTGACTTATCTTTTCCTAGCTATTACTTTATTCAAAAATTGAAACCAGTGCTAATTAGTCTGGCTATATAAAAACAAGTTTCCGACTGCTTTGCTTACAGCTCCTTTTACTCCCTATGCAGAGAATTCTTTCTTGCCTTGATTTTAGCATGTGCATAAATGTGGCTTTGCTTTCAAATAATTGTTGTAATGGCAAAAATCTTCAGTAATTCCCAGAGATTCCCTTGTGTGCAGAGCTCTGTATGTTCAGTGCAAGCATGGAGGTGTGGCTGTACATATGTTTAAGGAGATGTTTAGCTTTTTGCCTTTTTTTTTTTTAAAAGGCCCAAACCTTGCTTTGGGAGACTGTCCTGGTTCAGTTTTTTATTCAGCTTCTTGCCAGAGGCAGATCAGGGCTGGAAGCTGTTTTTAAATATTTCGCCTGAGAATCCTGTTTTCAACAGGGTGAAGATTGAACATGCTGAGGAAAACGTCCTTCTTCCCTTCTCCTCATCCTGTAAGGCTGGGGCAATATTAAGAGCCTTATTTTATTGATTCTTCAGAAAATTAAGTGGTTCATGTGCCTGACCCAGCTGATGGGTTTAGAAGTCTCAGAGGCAAAGCTGCTCTCTGAGACTGGTGCTGCAGCTCTCCTGGTGTCAGAGTTACACTGGGCTGCAACTGGGGAAGGGGAGGTGGAGATTAGAGCAAGCGAAGAGAGCAGAAAGTGCAAAAAGGAGAGAGAGAAAATATGAAAAGCAAGAGGAATTGGTTTTTCTATAACCTCATTCAGCCTCTTGGGGTGACTCCGCACGGATGTCTCCGTTGACATCTCCACTGGCAGTCGGGCCCCTGGGTTGGACCACTGAACTTGTTGCCTCAGGCAGGTGAACTCCACCCGAACTCTCTCCTAGTGCCTCTATTGCCTCCCACATCACCAGCTGGGAGGCAGCAGGAGTTGCAGTTCCCTCCCTGAACAAGAGTGAAGTGAAGGTGCAGCAGCACAAGGAGCACGGTGGGGTCAGTTGGGATCCCAGGCCAACCGCGCCGCATTTCCATCGGCAGCTGCCCAAAGGCCACACTGGATTTTGAGGATCAGAGTATCCTTTGAGGATACTGATGATAAATGCAAGAGGTTTGGCAAATTGGCTGCGTGACTCATGCTTTCCCCCCACCTCCTTCCCTTCCCCTCAATGAGAGTCCTTATCACAACCACTTAACATTTTAGTGTTATTTTCTGTGAGGTTTGGCAGTCGGTATTGGTAGTCCTCAAACCTTTCAACATTAACTGCTCTTTTGTAATACTGGGCGTATTTTTAAGCATCAGTTCTGACATTCTTTCATTTTTTCCTCCAGGTTTGTTGCCTGAACTTGACATTTTGTTTAAGCTTTGCTTTTCTTACTCCAATTCTTCCTACAAATAAATTAGTTTGGAACAAGTTTAATGTTATTATTATTCACTGGATACCAGCTGCTTTATAAACTCCAGCTTCTGGCACTATCCTGCTTTTACAGAGCCCTTTTCATCACCTATCTAACACTACAATTTAATTGGTTTCCAGCTCACTGCACATCCCTCTCCCTCACAAGCCCATACACAAGGCACTGACACACACGCACTCATTTCCCTCCCTGTTCAGACTGCAGACTGAATACAAGAAACCCAAGCCTACTGCAAAGCTGAGCCTGTTAGAGCCAGTGGACCTGATACTGATGGGGATATTGATTTTCTACAACTTCCAGGGAGGTAGCAACAAACATTTTATCATCAACTGGACTGTATGTTCTTCTTAAGTCCCTGCTGCACGCTGCAGTTCAGATAGGGCTCTCTGCTCAGTGTGGGGCTGCAGATTGCATCTTCATTTTTGGAATTCAGTCTCTTACCTGGAGTCTGAAGAATAATGTCTGCTTTCTGCTGGAAACACAACAGAGAGTTTGAAAAATATGTTTTGTCACGGTTCTTACTTGGAATCCACTGTTGTACTACATGATTTTATTTCTAATCTTTAGTGTAGTTATCCTCAGAATTCATGGGACGTAGGACATCACCTTTATCCTCCAATTTCTAGTAAAACTAAAAATACCTTCAAAGTTACACAAGCATCTAATTCCAGTGGGGAACCCCACTTATGTTTAAGCTTTAAAATCTGGGATTAAATTATGTGTTCAGGGGCAAAATAGCAGCCTGTAGCTAGAAGCTCAAAGCTACACCTGACAAGTCCTATTTTGAGTTTTCTGCCTGGCCAGTGTCTTAAAGTTGCATTTCTACAGGACAGATACTTTCTAAAAAAATTACCTTAAAATTATTTCTGTCATTAAACTCCTAAATTTTCCCACATATGCTGGATCCTCACTCTGTTATTGTTGAAATGTTTTGATATGTTAGAAGTGAGGGATCTGCAGCAGAGACTGTGGGAAGGCTGCTCTGTGCCTTTGCAATACTATCATTTTGCCAAGCCTCTTCAAAATCTGCCCTTCTCCTTCTCCTCCCATGTGTAATCACTTGTGGAGTTTGAACAGCTTGGTGCTTCCCTCTTGTTTCTCATCTTATTTTACACTTATGTGTCCTGTGGCTCATCACTCCATAGTGGGATATCCGCATTATTCTGCAGGCCCTGGGTGCTGCTCTGTCTCAATCCTGATGGCATGGCTGGGATATTCACCAGTGACTGATCCTGGCTGGGTCTGAGCATGATAGAAACTTGAAGGTTATTCCTGATATTTGCACTTCTTTCTTTCAAGGTGACGACTTTTTTCCTTTCTAAACCAATAAATCACATCTGGAGCATCTGGGTTTTGCTCAGTCCTCTTCCTCTCTCCTCCTGGCTCCCACAGCACCTTTGATTTATTGGAAGCCCAAGGTTATTCTATGATCCCAGCAGACAGACAGGTCACAGCATTGCTGGCAGCACATCCCCCAGCTCAGACAGTTTGGGTGCTGAGGTTTGTGCCACTTCCCCAGCCTCAGCATGAGCTCAGCACCTTTATTCCCTTGAATAAGGAACATACCACAGCAGTTAAATCCCAGTGGTGAAAGTATTACTTGAAAGGCTCTACTGTCAGGGCTGAAAAACCCTTTCTCACTGATTTTGCATGGATTTAAATCCTGTTCCTGCTCTACCTCTATCTGCTGCTGAACGTGACCAAAAGCTCCTTGGATCATGTACCTTTTTTCTGCATGCTGGCAAAAGTATCAGATTATTGAGGTTTGGTTTCTTTGTTGTTGTTTTTCTTTTTATGCAATATCGGTTGTTGGTTGGGAAGATAGAATCACTAAGGCTGGAAAAGATCTTTAAGATCGAGTCCAAGATAGGCTAGATGGACCAGAAGCTGCAGGACAGGTAGGTTTTTTCTTCTTGTACCTTTCTTGCACAGATGAATTGAATTTCTGCCTCCTGATTTCATATTTGCCTTAGCAAATTCAGAATATAAATATAAGCCCTCACTTTCTCAGTCATTGAGATGGGCGAGTCAGCAATCGTAAGTGAGCAACCATAAGTGTTTTAATTGGGCAGCTGAATCAAAGATGGGTGATCTGAAATAAATAGCAAGAGATCTTCTAGGTATTGGCCTGTATCTGTAATGAATACTCACAAAGACATGGAGTTTAAAAAGGAACCACATTTTCTTGCTCATGTCCAGTTTTCTCTCTGATGGAGGATAAGAAATTCCTTCAGATGTATGTAGAGAAGAAGGGGGCACCATATACATAAGAAATAATTAATTTTCTTCCTTCTAGAGAGCAGTGTGAGGCAGTCAGAGGATGTGTTAAAGGAAGACAGTTTCTGCCAAGTACTTGATCAGGAAACAGTAACAATTAGAAAGAAATGCTTTACTTTTGCAAGCCAAATATTAGCACATTTATTATTTCCAAAATTATTATGCAAAGGCTGCAATAGTTGCTCCTAATAAATATATTAAAATTAATGGGGCATGATGCCTATTACCTTAATAACCATTTTAGGTGTCAGACTCCATCTATGTTGATTTTATGCATTGAAGTCCACACCCTCATGTAGTGAAAGTCTAAACTGGAAATGAAATCTTTTGCCAGGAGATGAATTCACTCTGAGACATGACTGCATTAGGCCTGATTTATTTTAATAAACATATGGAACAATAGGTGAGAACAAACATTTTTTGGAGCAAATGTAATTACCCAGCAGATCTTCTCATGGAGAGAAGTTGTCTTTTGTTTAAGGCAAAGTGAAAACACTGAGGAAATTTTCATGATGTATTTTTTTAAAGGTCAGGGTGTCTGTTTTCCCAGCTGTGTGTGTAAATACAGAGAATCCAGGAAAGGTGGCCAATGCCTTGTGTTCAGACACCCAAGTCCTTCTCTGTGCCATGGGGTGGGGACACTTCTGGCTTCTCTTTGCCTCAATCATTTCTTCATCCATAAATGCAGGGAACGTGGAGATTGCGTGAGGTGCAGTTGATTAACCCTTATTAATGACATCACAGTCACTGATTTGGAAAAAGGGGCATATAAAATGTAGACAGAGCTGCAATACTTTTGCAGAGCTGTTATTTTTTTTCAAATGCAATTTTTCCTCTATCCAGCAGTTGAAGAACACACATTTCCTCTCCTTTAAATGTTTCCAGGGTAATACAGCTCCACAGTCATTGCTGTCAGCTGTGATGCAACTTAAGTTTTCTGATCATTCTTTGAGGTTGGTTTAGGGAGTATTTCTGGGTTTAAGAGTGCTATTAAATGGGTGACTGGCATTCTACCAGATGATACATGAGAGTCTTTCATAACCATGGTAGGATGTAATTAAGATCTCGGACAGAACATGCAAACCTGAAGGTGTTACTGTTCTCTCATGAGCTCTTTTTTAGCATAATGGACTTATGCCTTGTGAGGCAGAGTCTGGGCAGATACCTCAGACAGATAAATGCTAACGTTGCAATTGTAACAGCTTTTGTACAGGTCCCGATGTAAAGAACTGAGAGACCTGGCTTCTTTCGTTTTCCTGCGGAAGACTGTTTAGTCAACTTTACTAAGACCCATTTTATCTTTTTGCTTTCACTTCTGTCTCAACCAACACCCACTAATGAGCTACAAGCATCAATTCCGTTGATGTATCATTAGGACTTTGCACATTAATATGAGATACAAGGTTCAGCGTACAGAAAAAAATTCCCCAAGGGATTTACTCCTTGTCTGCCCAAGTGGGGGAGAGCTGTTAATATTTTTCTAATGCCTACTCAAGTGCAAGAGATAGCACCTATTTTTCTGAGGTGCCATTATCATTTCCAAGGCAGTAAGGGCAGTCAATACCTGGAAGGAGTGTTGAAACTACCTCCTAAATAAATTAAGGATCAATAGTATTTGGTGGGAGAAAGGAGGATTTTAATCTAAATGAAACCCCAGGGAGATTTAAGAAAAGGACTGGACATAAAAACCAGAACACCTTGCCAAGGAAAGGCTGTTTCCTGATACAGCAACTTGAGCACATGGAGTGGGCAGGGGAGCATGTCACTGGCCACAGGAATAAAGAAAATGTAGACAGTACATCTGTAGTGGTTTGATCACATGCTTTTCACTTTGTGAGATAAGGATTAGAAGGAATGCAAAGCAGGCCTAAAACTTTAAAGAATATAAAGAAGTTTATTACTAACAGAGTTAAAAGTAACAAGAAATAAAAAGAAGTGAAAGCAAAACCTTCTTCCCTCCAGCACTCTCCAAGCAAAATCTCCTCCCCTCCCCCCTTTTTCTCCCTCCAGCACTCTCCCCTCCTTTTACCACCTTGCACAAAAGGTAACAATTTTGGTCAGTGTTACAGTCTTTAAAAGTCTCTTTCTTATGCTTAGGGAAAAAGGTTCCTTCTACTGATGCTGCAAACTTCTGATTTCTTCACAATCTCAGTAGTCCGCCCGGAAATTACCTACTGAAGTGAAATCTCTCCCATGAAAATTCCACAGTATATTCA
>VZTE01006492.1:1400246-1444520 GCA_013397775.1 Eulacestoma nigropectus
TGTTCAGTTCGGTGCGAGCTGTGCAGGCTGGAAAAGGAGGCTCCGCTGGTCCCGCTGGGTCTGCGCTGGCTGCAGGAGGGGGAGAGAGGAGGCTCCCCCCGGGCTGCATGAAGGGGGAGGGGAGGCCCCTCCTGATTCAGAAGCCGAGCCAGATGTATTCGGCCATGGGGCAGCCCATAGTTAGTGTAGCTGCTCGCGGCTCTGAGGGAAGGGAGAGGGGTGAGGGGGGGCAGGCAGGAGCCCAGGCCGGGCCTGGGCCAGGCCCGCAGGCCGCCTGGGGCTCGGAAGCCCCCCTTCCTCCCTCAGGAGACCGGGAAACAGAGAGGAACTTCCCGCCCTTGCACGGGGTTTAAATATGCAAAATTCACAAAAGCGCATTGGCTTAAAAGCTCGTCAATCAACTCAGTTTCAACCCATGACAATCAGATAGACACAAAGGGGGAAAGAGAGAGGTTTGAGATTTGATCTGAGGATAATTAGATTATTCATTCCTAGCTCTTTTATTTTTCTTCTGCCCCCTCCCCACATACCTCTTACCTTTGTCTTCATAAATCTTTGTTGCTGCGTCATTGGTTTGATGCTGGAGGTAAATTTTAATTGTTTTCACCAAAAATGGCTCCTGGTGGATCATAAGTGGAGATTTTTATGCTCAAGAAAGGGATAGATCTCCTGTCTCATACAAAGCCCAGCTCCCTGACCCCGTTCTAGGGTCTGCTCAGTGTGCATCCATCTAACCCATGCTGGACAGAAGGAGGCCTAGAGCAGGAGCTGGAGGTAGATAAAGTTCCCCATAGTCAGCATTATGCCCAAAAAGAGCTTCCTGGGTCTGAGAACAGAACAGAGAATGGAGCTGTGACTCACAGATCTCAGCTGGGCCTCTAACATCTCATGGGAAATCTCTTCACAGTGAAGAGTCTCAAAGTTACAGACCTTTGTTCAGATCTTCCTCATGGATAAAGCGGCCAAAACCAGTAGGAATTCTCCAGAAATGGATGAAGACATGACAGATACAAACAAGTCACTAGAGAAAAACTGACCTTCCTATGTTTTGTGCCCATACCCTGAATTGTGAAATCTGCCTATCCCAGGAAGCTGTGAGATTAATAAAGGGATTTACAGAAATCCTTGACTAAATATAATCTAATGTAAAATTTGAGAATAAATTTCACCAATATCCGGACCAAACTTGAGCATTTGCATGATTTAATGAACTTGCATTATGCATACCTACTTTCTTGAATTTGACATGTTAAATTATATCTATTAAAGTGAAAATTTAAGACAATTTTTTTTACTTAAATTCACAATCGCTTTCCTTGCACAGTTTCTGTCACGTCATTTAATCTTTACACATTTTGATGTGTCTAAATTAAGAAAATAGAACCTTGATCTTTCAGATTTTTCTTCTTTTCTAAAGAAAAAAGTTTAATTTGAAACTTTTTTTTTCATATCTGAGAGTTAAAAAATCACTTTTTACTGAATTGCAGCTGGAACTGTGTTGATTTATAATGATAATTTAAGTGACACATTATGGTTATGTGGTTTCCTTTGGTTTTGGGCTTTTAAAAATAAAATTATATTAACCTATTTAAGCTTTACATAAACATTTTCTTAGATAATTTGAAAAAAAATTATCATAATGAAAGTCTAATACTTTTTACTCAGATAAAAACTGAGACAAAAATATGTGAAGGTAGAAAAATATCTCTATTGTGTTAAAAACTCAGAATTCAGCTTCTCAAAGAAAATGAAAAGTTGATTTTAATTAAGCAGTTCATCAGGAATTCATAAGATTTAAATTAATCTAACCTTCAAAATACTTATTAAACCCTTGGCCAGGAATTTATACCCAACTTTATCAGATTTTTCTGTTAATTTTCTTTTTCACTTTATGTGTTCATTGGTCTCAAGAGGATACGTGTGTCCAAAACAAAATACAGAAATGTGCTACAACAAATCATCTTTGCAGTTGCAGAGAGACAAATCACTTCTTGCAAATGTAGCAGTGTGTTTTGAACACCCACCCATCCTCTCCCATCAAGAAAATGAATACTAAATTGTGCATTTCATGAGGCTATTAAGTAAATTTTCTTGATTGATTCCCCTCAGCATACAAGTAAAAATTCTGTTTCCCCTCTTACAAAGCTTCTAGGAAAAGAGGAGCCCTCAGATCACCTGTGTCTGAGTAACAGGAGCATATTTCCTTTTTCACAGTTCTCTATAGCACAAAAACCATTCAGTCAAAAATACTCACACTCTTAGCTTCACAGTGACAAATATTCTGAGGGGATGCTAAGATTTCTAACAAATATTTTCTTACCAGAGATTAGAAGTGTTGCCAAAAGTATTCAAAATGAGAAATTTCTTACTGTGTTAAAATATCAGACACCTTTTTTGTTTTTTGCCAGAACATTCCCATCTCTCACAAAACTAATAGAAAATTTGCCTTCAATCTTTTCCTTCCAGCTTCCACTTATACAACAAGCTGTTCTTCAGTTTTAAAAATTGGAGAACAAAGATATTGTTTCTGCAATCTGAAACTGTCAGTTTTGGCAGTTCGTGATGAATTAGTGTAGTATAATATAATGCAGTAAAATATTTATTTTTAGCAAGCCATGTGATTTTTCACCTGATCTTTTGGCATTTTTACAGACCTCGATCTTGCAAAAAGCAGGAAGGGTATACCCTCAAAGGATGTCAGGTATTTAAGGTATAAAATTATATATATTTAAGCATGCTATAAATGTGAATTTCTGTGTCTTCAGATGTGATGAGTTAGGTGTTTTATTCCCACTGAAAGTAAATGGAAGAATAGCTGAAAGTTCTATACTTTGCTGAGCATTTCCTGTTTTCTATAGAGTTTGTCTGTACTTGGCAAGGAAAGGACAGAAAAGAGCACACTGTAATGTGTCTGCACAGCTCAGTGGTTAATGAAGGGTGAATATACATTCACAACATTTTGTACATAGTTAGAATGGGTAATTGATGTATGAAATGAAGTGACGGCTTATGGACTTATAGACTGTCAACTGCAACGTGAAAATCCCCTGTCCAAAGGCAGTTCTGCAACTGTGGAGTTTAGGAGTATGGATCACATTTGCACACAGTTAGATTTTCTTTTTCTTCTTTCTTTCTTTCCTTCTTTTTGGCCTAGGGATTGTGCATCTCCTATTAGAAATTTATTATTTCACCTCCAATATTCCACTTCATAATGTAATGTAGGAGAAAGAAAGCATCTACGCTAAATATTGGAAATAAGACCTTGTGAATATTCTAAGTGAAATAAAAAATATGGAACTAAAAACTGATTGATTTTGAATTGAGGAGTCAGATATATCAGAACTTCTAACGACATATCTGCCTTTCCCTTCAGAAATGGTCTATGACAAATAAAATAAACTAGGAGTAATCACTTCATTAATATTAAGACAACATAATGATTATAATCAACCCAGCTTCAAAATCAAAGTTAGTAGTTAATAGAAAAGTTATTTAAAATAAAATGGAGGTTACTCTTGATGGGTCATCTTTTAATGATGCATCATGAGGGAAGAATCAAACTTTGTAATGTAATAACCATGGTCTGGTTTTCCAATGAGGACAAGCTGCTCAATTGTCTGCTATTTAAAAAACACAGTGGGACCAAGAAAAAAGAGTAAGTAATACAAACAATAAATCCTCTCATCCAGAGAAAAAATATGATACAGGGCAAGCACTGGTCTCTGAAATACGAGGCCTTTCAAACAGATGTTAAGTCACTTTACCTCTAATTCTGTAATTCGAATTCCTACTCACTATGTGTCAGTGATGGGTTAAAGTAAATTTTGACTGTTCCTGTAGCTTTCCATAGAGAGGCTCAGAATTTAATACAAATTCCAGTGACGAGCTCTCCATGCTTCAAAGCAGCAGAATCAGGGTACCAGGGATGGCATTAATTTCCACCACAACTCTCCTTTTCCAGTCTTCAATAGATTCTGGAAGATATCTTCATCTTTACCTGCTAATGCCTTTCATTTAGACCAGCCCGTGTCAGCGGATCGACCAGCTTTGTTCCTTGAATCTTCTGGTCCTTTTTACATCTCATTCTTTCCATTTAATAAGGGAAAATGAACTGTCCTCGTGATATAACCTGCTCAGTTTGCTTTAATCATTACTTGAGGCTCAATAAGCTTCATTGTGGGCAAAACCAGAACAAAAACCTTGTTGTGGATCTCGCCCTATAAATCTTTGCTGTGATTTTACTCCCTTCTACTTCAATAGGCACCAGCTGCACGAGAAACCTCAATTGCCACGACTGAGGATTTGCAGATGAAGGTTCACTGCCCTCATCCTGCTGCTGAGGTGGTATTGATTTCCTTCCCCAGTTACTTCTGTGTGCAGCTAATGAGGGTCCTGATTAGCCCGTGTGCTTCCTACATCCCTGCTCAGTCGATCATCCCCTACCAATGGGGTGTTAAACACTACTCAGTGGCACAAATACATTATGTAATTTGTATTTCCTGTCCCACTGTGTTGATCTGTGGCAGTCCACTTCAGATTACGCACACTTTTGCTTTTGTGCTGATGCATTGAGCTCATATTAATGTAATGAAACGAGAGATGCATTGTATATTTGCATTTATATAATTTCTGGGGGAGTATTAGCTTTGTTAATGCAGTGCACTTCAGTGTCTCACTGAAGTATTAGTGTGACATGATTGAAAAATCCCAAGTTCTGCTTCTGTCCCTGTCAATCACTCACAAAACAAGCCAGCTTTGATTACACTTTGATGACACACTCTTCCTTCAGTATTCATTTGCATGGAAAAGCGGGAATGCCATTATTGAAATTGAGAAACAATTAATTATTTCTCATTATATATCAGGTTTTTGCACAATTTTAAGGATTCAGAACTTTTCTTTCAGTTTAATTTCTAAGTGATATATTTTTTTTATTCCAAGTACAACAAATAGGTTTATAAATTCCTTCTCCATCAACATGATAAACTGCTTTTCTGCACTAAGGAAGCGAAATTACAGCAGTAATTCGATAGAACTGTTTTAATTCCTCTTTACCTTTTGAATAAAAGAAATCCAAAGTATTTTCTATAACTAACAATGACATCTAACAAAGTTGTCTTTTCTTCTAAATTCAGAAAAAGAAAACAAAGAGCTTGAATTAAAAGGACATTTTACCTTGAATTTGCTCTGTAATAGATACATTAGGGAAAGCAGGAGAATGAGAAGATGCTTTGCTCTGTTCCTTAGAAAAGGTGATGTGCCTTGCCACCTACAGTTTCTATTCCTGTTTCTGCCACAACCTGCCCTGTAACCTTGGACAAGTAATTCCTTTCTATATTTCAGTTTCCTGAGCTGTAAAGCTGAAATCTCCCAGAGAACAGGAACATAGAGAAACCAGCTGGGACTTGGAGTCTCTTTGCATTGACATGAAAATGGATTCCCTGGAGCTTCTGACAATAGAAAAAAGGTTCAGCATCCATCCATCCCAAATTAAGATGCTGGTGGTTTGTCTGTATCAGTCGACTTTACTAACAGAAAGAAAACGACCCCTAAGGAATAAACCAGTGTCTATTCTCCCTAAAGAGAAGTTATTCATTGTGGATACCGAAATGCTGCTAGCAGATGAATTTTCCAACTTCTTGCATTAATTCTTTGAGAACCTTTCCTTTCTCATGCAGGATATGAAAACAGTAAGATAGTTTATGCAGATGATATTCACATCTGGTGTTTTGCTAAGTTCTGTTTATGGTACACTGAGAAATGTTTTACCGTGGATGTGATAGAACCTGAACCAATCACCCTAGGAGGTGTGTGAACATTGTCCAATTGCTTTATGGAACTGGACTATATAAAAATGATTGTAAAATTAATAAATAATTCATTCTTTCGCTGGATTTGATGTTGCTACATCTCTCTGTTCCTGGCTCTACAGCGACAATTCATCTTTTACCTTTTTTATTGTACAAACCTGTATTTAGTGTGCTGAGGTCACGGTCCAGCACTAGGGTTTCAGGGCACTGTGATAGCCACGAATATCAACAGCAATAACAATAACGTGTTGTGTGGCTTTTTATGTCCAGAGTCCCTCCAGGTTATCATTTGTTCCCTTATTCTTTCCTTAGACCTTGGTGCTCTGCCAGATTCAGAATCAGCACTACTAGAAAGCAACTAGGATTTAGTGCTGAATTATTTCACAGCCAGGTGAAATGGAGTCAATCTCTTCAGCTCCAAATACAACAAAGGGTCAGTGTTAGAGGAGCTGAAGAACTCCACATGTGCAATTCTTTCTAGTCCTAGATAAATACTCTAGGATCTTTGGGGGAAAAAAAAAATTGAAAATTTTTGCATTCCTATAATCTTTTCTGAACTTGTATTCCCTTTTGGGGATTGAGAGAGGTGCCTAGCTCTTGAGAAAAACCTGATTCCACATGAACTTACTGTTACTTTTATTGCTTTACCTTCTTCTTCTGCAGGCAGAAGGCAAGGAACCCTTGCTGCCTTAGGGTCAGTTTTATATAGGGAAGAAATCTCAAAATCTTCTTAGGGCTGGGTGGGAAATAATTTCCTGCTGGGAAAGAGTTTAGCACAAAAGAATCCACGGTTTTGGCTTTCCAGTAACAGCAGTCTTTGTAAGGACTCCAGAATTCCATACTCTCAGTCAAACTGAATGACTTGTCCTGCTTGCCACAATCTGAAAGAGTTTTGGCTATTGTAGAAGTCTCTGACATCTAATAAAGGTCTTAATGTTTGTGGATGAGAATCTGTATTTGTACTATTTTAATTGATGATATGGCAGGGAGTGTCACTTTTTTTGGTGAGAGAGTAGCAACTATGAATGATACATCATTTGCCTCCCTCCTTTTTATTCTGGAGGTCTTCATCTTTTAATCACCCATTTTTGAAGCTGGAAGAGTGGAGACCACAGAAAACTTTTTATCAGCCCCTGGATGTGGCAGGGGGCGTGATTTTGTTGCAGACTGTGTGTCTTGGTATGGTAACCAAAGAGACTGTGGTATAACTGAAGATTTTTGAGAAATGAGCATCAATTGAGATTAAATAAAAAGCTACAAACTTCTATGTTGTGTCAAGAATACCAATAAGTTCCTCATAAAGAAACATTTCACATTGTTATGACACGAAGCAAATATGACACCTATTGGAACTTGTTAACCTGAGCCTATCTGTGATAAGTTTAATTTGATGTCCCAAGTCTTCCAGATCAGCCATGGCCAAGTGGTGCCTGCAGGAGAATATTTAAATATTTGCAGTGCTTCAATGAGCAGGAACTGCTTTGACAATCCAGACATACTCAGGCCAATATGCTGGTCTGTTATGTTGGTTGCTGTCTTGCTGATCCAGCATTTCTAATAAATTGTGCATCTTCGTGGTGTGGTTTGCCATCCCACAGATCTGCAGTGGAAAGTGATGAATAGCTGAAAAGCTTTTTTTTGTCAAGAAAGTAATGGGGTTTCAGAATTAGTGAAACTAATCAAAAATTCACAGTGAATTAATCTAATTGTTTCAGCTTGGTAGCAGGAGAAGGGGAGGAGATGAGGAAATCAAAGGGATTCATGTCACCACTTCTGAAATAAAAGGTTTTGAAGCACAACACTTGTGTTTGGGAGTTTATCTGGATTTAATTAAAATAATTCATTAGTATGCATGGAAAATACAAAAAATAGTAATTTCTTTCTGTGCCACTCCTGCCCTTCTCTGTTGGTATTTTAACTAAAATCAGCTCTTTGAATAATCCTAAACCGAACCGAATGCTGCATTGTGGAATTATCACAAGGCCTCATGCAGACTTTTAGAGTGGAACCAGCCCCAGGCTCCCACCCCAGCCTGGGCAGGGACTCAGAACATGGCAGTGGCCAAGGTTCTTGTCAGCACACACCTGTGGGGGCTCCCAGAAAGGAGAGATGTCCTACTGGGCTCCTGCTGCCAGGTGAGAGCACCATCTATCAGCCACAGAGGAGCACTGATGGGAATGGAACCTCAGGATCAATGTGCTGGTATCTTCTTTCAGGTAACACACAAAATAAAACTACAGAATATTTTTGTCCCATCTTAATGCTTCTGCTAGGCATCTGCTGTGAAAATCAACATAACGACGCGTTTCCAGTGGTCAGTTCCATGAAAACCGTGATCATGCCCTGCCCAAGGCTACACAACTTTAATTTTGAGCCAAGTCAAATTACTTGTGGGAGCTGTTTAGTTGCTAGATCTCATCTAATCTCTGTTTGAATTACTCCTGGCTGTTTGGTGTTGTATACACAAAAAAGTATGTGTATGTGTGTGTGTGTATTTGTGTACGTGTATTTAACATCTTTTTTTCTCTGAGAGAAGACCATTGGTAGGATTTCCCTTTATATCAGTAGTTTTACCAATGTGTATGATATTTCTGGACCTGACTGCTGTGAAAAAATTTCTCCTAAGGAAGTTTCTTTCCTTACTTTTATGGAGACCAGCTATAGCAGGTAAAAAATGTGAAGTATCAGGAGGAACAAGGAAGAAAATTGACCTGAATTTCTGGTTATTCTGATTCTCAGTTTGTATAATATTACTGAAGGTTGATTAAACAAGAGTATTTTATGTTTGTTTAATACAAGGGAAATGATTCCCTGTAGACTGAGTTACCCTTTTCCTCCACTTATAATTACTAAAAAAATATTGTTCAGACTTATTCTCTATTTATCTACTTAAACAATAAATTAGAGATATGCATGCCTAGAAGTAAAACAAGCCTTCAGTAAATCTTTGTTAAAGTCATCGCTAGAATAGATGAAGAGAAGTCCTTCAGGCTGATGTATGTGAGGCTGCTGGCGTGGGGCCAATAATTATCCATGGGCTGGGACACTGTGCATTGTGGGCAAGCTTTTCTGAATCTGTTTTTGTCTTGAAGTCACCATCTATCACTCCTCAGACACATAAAATTTAATCTGTATTTGGCAAAAAATGAAACATTAATGGCAGGGGAAAGGAGAGGGAATCAAGCAAGTGAACATCTATCCCATAATTGAGTGGTGGTCCATCCAGGCAACCCTTCAATAGTCCTTGCTATTCCAAAATGGTCCTTCTGGCCTTGCCAAATGGAAAACGTTTTCTCTGCTGGAATTAAGAATGCAAAAAGGAGTTCAATAGCGAGGTGTTTACCCAGCTCTGCATGTGGTTAATTATCTCTGTTTCATCCAGTGCCCTGCTAAAGAGCTTCAGATCCAGTGTCTTACATGAATCTAGGAGTCTTCAACCACTGCAAGGCTGCAGAATCATATTTTCAAAGAAGACAATTGGATATGTGAACCAATTTGTGAGCTTTTGGCTTCTTCTGTGGCCTTGATAATCTTCCCACTTAAATACACAAATAGCAAATACACATTCTGGTGGTCAAAACTCAGATATGACAATAAGACATTCTGGATTCTGTTCCTGCCTTTGGTTTTTATACATTATTTGACCTTGCATAAGTCATTTACTGCCTGTAAACCATTTTCTCTATCTGTAAAACGAGAAATATGATGCTACAAACTCCACAAAAGCTGCTCTGAAAGAACACAATCGCTTTCATTTGGTGCTACAGAATTCATGAAATACCCGCATACATGAGACATCACACAGCACCTTGTCCAGTGCTAATTTATGATCATATGGTAACAGTTTCTGGGGGAGAAGACAGAAGGAGTCTTTACTATCAGATACTTCCTTATCACCAGGGCTGTAGCATATTGAGTGAACCACATTGCATTTTCCTGAAAACCCTCTTCGATAGGGGCAAGCTGGACTTGGAAAATCTCAGAATTATGGGACAGAAGATGTGTGATGATGATACTCCTGTGAATTAATTCCTCATGAAGGATAATGATTTAACACAACTGGTTCCTTTTTCTGTACATTTAATTTCAGCAAATATATGCATGTGAAATAAAACACATACAGCTTCTTTAGGTGGTGTCCAGGCAGAGCATAACTGAGGATGATTTGAGCCAGAAGTTTGACAATGAGCAGAGGAAAAAAAAAAGCTACTTTAGAGAGGAGTATTGCTTAGTTTATTCTAATAAACCTATTGTTTATCATTAGGATAAAGTTACTATTCCTCTTATCATACAGCACATGACTCCTGATTTGTGTGGGAGAAATACTTAGGCTTATTCAGTGCTTTGTCAGTGGGCTTCTGCTGATTCGGTATTCAAATTTCTTTTGAAACTAATGATACTTTCCCATTAGTATTTATTGGATTCATCTCATAGCACCAACAATGAAATAGAAATAATTTTGACAAAAGACACTTAGAAAAATAAATGTCCAAAGGACTCTAAATTTCCAGATTTAGAACACTAAATGTCCAAAGTTAACTCTCACTGCTTCCTTCTTTTCAGTTCCCACCACGTCATCTCCAATTTTCCCTACATTTGCAGTTAGGGAAAACTTTGCTCTCACTGCCATTTGAAATTTTACTACTTTGCCTCGTGTCTTGTTTCATGCTAAATAAAAATACAGCAGTTCATAAGTAACATTACTTAAAACCCCCGGAAATCTAAAGAGGTAGCTGTGGTATTTCTCTCTTAAATTATGCCTTCTTTTCCTGCTTGCAGATCATGGTTGAAATACGAAATGTTTTACTTGTTTTTCTAGGGCTAAGCAGCCATAAATGTGATAGCATAACTGAGAACAAACAGGACTCACTCTCACCTTGTTATCTCTGCATGAGTTTCAATATTGGATAGGATTTATGATGTGCTGTGATTTCTCACTCACAAGGCTGTTTCAGGAGTAGCCCATAAGGCCAGAGCTGTGATTTTCACTTACATGGAGGGAAGTGTTTATTATTCAAATGGCAGCAAATGGAAAATCTCAATTCAACACGTGTTCTACTAGGTCTATAAAAACTTAAAAAAAAAAAAGAAGTGAAACCAGGATAATTCTTTAAAGTGTGCAATCTATGGTGGATGCAGAGCAGCAAATGTTGCTCTTGCTGGGATGTCTGTGCTTTTGCAGAGCAAGGTGATAGTAAAGATGGTTCATTCAAACTCCTTTGAGAACAACTAATCAGCCACAAATCATCTTTAGTACTCTGTCTTCCCAAGGAAAGTGGAAGGGATCCAATTAAGAGTGGGGGACATTCTGCTGAGATTTCTTTGATAACTTTGTAGTAGAAGGAAGCAACATATGGACTCAGAGTCTAATGCCAAAGAAGAAAAATAGCGGAAAAGAAGAAAACATCTGATTTCTGGAAGATTTTGGAAAATACATCTAAACACCACCTTCAGGAACTCATGTTGTGGGTTTGAAATGCAGGCAGGCTCAGGACAGAAGGCTGCCTTAGGACAGAGGGACGGATTAACTGATCACCCAAGGATCAGTTCAACCTTCACTTTTCCCCTGGTCTCAAGCTCTCAGGCCAGTGGTGATCAGGTGCAGAGGTGTCACTCAAAGAAAGAAATGATCCATTGGCACATTGTGCTTCAGTGGCCTCACTGTCATGGTCCTGAGTGAGAATAAAAGGGATCTGGACCATCTCCTTGCCCCCAGCCTGTATGACCCACAATCAGGTAGGGATATATCAGCGAGAGGAAAGGAAGGATGGAAAGTGGGAGGATATGACTATTTAAATTGAAATTTTGAAAATAAAATACATTTTAAATATTTATAAATATTTAAATTTCAATAAACATTTGATTTATCTGGGTTATCTGTTTTATCACTCAGGGTGAGCCCACCATTTAGACCTGCTGTACAGCAAGGGGCAAACCACATAATCTCTGCCTCAGTTTTCCTCTCTCTACAGTAGGGATGAATTTATTTTCCTGAGTATCCTTTCCTCAGAAGATTAACTTTCAAATGTGTTGTTAAAAAACAAAGCAAAACAAACAGCCTACCAGTAAACCTAGGCTGCGCAGATTTATTATCTGTCAAAAGATTTTGATGGGTGAAACTGAAAAAAAAAAACCCAACATAACAAATAATAGTGTTATTAATGGGGCTTCTCAAAGTATATTTTCTTGGCAATATAGGTATGCCAATAAAGGTTAATTAAAATGACTGGCATTCATGATCAGATTAAATGGGGTGTGTACTAATCTCCTGCACTTGCATGAGAACCTAAAAAGCATATGACTTGGAGATGACAGCTGAAAGTTGGGTATTTTTAGCTGGATTCAATAGAACTTTCTTATACTCAATTAATTTCTGCATAATATGGAGATGAAACATTTGCTTTTCTTCCAATCATCTCTATAGGACGAGTGAGACATACCAGCAATATTTCTGCCACTAAAATATATCTATGAAAATTTGAGAGTATTTCAGGAAAGAGAAATGCACCTATGAAAGAAACAGTACAGTGTTAGTAACTTTTTTCTTTTTTTTTTTTTTCAGTGACAGGACCCAAGGGAATGGCCTGAAGTTGTGTCAGGAGAGATTTAGGTTGGATATTAGGAAAACTCCTTCCCCCAGAGCATGCTGGGGCACTGAGCAGGCTCCCCAGGGCTGTGGTCACAGCACCAGCCTGACAGAGCTCAAGGAGTGTTTGGACAATGCTCTCAAGCACAGGGTGGGATTTTTGGGATTGTCCTGTGCGGGGCCAGGAGTTGGACTGGATGATCCTTGTGGATCCCTTCCAACTCAGGGTATTCTATGGTTCTATATATTACAGTTTTGGATACTCCACTGGATAGGTGAGCATGACTTCTAGCAGCAGAAGGTACAGGATGTTTCCTTCTCCCACTGCCATCACTGATAGCTTAAGCACTAATTTCATTATGTTTAGAGCATCACTCAGACATTTGGATGACATCATACATTTTGGGGGTGAAGGGCTATATCTGGCATCTTTCACTGAACAACTTCTGGTGAGACTTTTGTCACCTGCAATTATCTCTTTTGTAAAAGAATTGGAACTAAGGAGAGCAAAGACAGGTGCAGAATGAAAACAGATCCATAAGCTGGTACCTGTTGGTGTGAAATGCTCATCCTGGTCACTCATTACAAACAAACCAAAGACCCAAATGAAAATTTTTCTGTTCTCATCCTTGATCCAGAGTCTAACAACAGCCCTAGAGAAGGTGGAAAAGTATTATTTTTTCTATTTTTTCCTAGCAGATGATTTTGCTCTTTGACGATTGTCTATAATAACCCACTGAGAGCAGTACATGGTTGTTATGGATGTAAAATTATAACTTTTAACATCTGAAATTCAAAATATTATAACTTTATGAATGAGCAACAAAACCCAGGGCTTTTCTTCATAATCCAACTTTGTTGATAATCAATGAGCAGTAGGTTGCAGACAGATTCAGATTCTCCATCTCCACCTGTTGGCAGAGCTGTATCTGAATGGTAGAAAATAGATGTCCCTGCCCATGGCAGGGAGTTGGAACCAGATGATCTTTAAGGTAGTTTTTAACCCAAACTGCTTTATGATTCTATAGGTCTATGAAAGTTACTTGAATGGAAATGGTTGAGATGAGAAAACTTAGAGCATGTTGTTGTTCCTTCTATTTTTAATTTTCCCTTCACTATAGCGGTTTCCAGAAGCAAAGCACTGATATCCCAAAATACCTGTGAAACTGCAGGGCTGGAAATGCAAATGAACCACCATGAAAACTGCAGTTTGCTCACATTAAGGGAACACATTATAAAGATGCAGTAGCATTAACATAAACACAGCTTGTTTTAATTTATAGACTTCTTTACATGCACACTCTTGTATCCTCGAGGGCCATGAAGCAAAACCTGAAAAGAAAATAGAAAATGAATAAAATATATCTTGTCTTCATTTGTGTCAAAATCACAATAAAAGGAGGAAATATAATCAACTTGTTTTCTTTTTCTTTTTTATTTATATAGCATACTGTTTCACTCTGTTTTAATTATCATCATAGTGTTACTAAAGTGTGGTAACACAGAAAAGGCTGCATCCCACCTTGGCAGCCAGATTAGTATCTAGTTCTAAATGGAGGACACTTAATTTAAAATTAGTTCTATAAATCATTTCCCAAGTCTCCGGTTTTTGGGGCCTTGCTCCTCCTTTTTTTTTCCTCCAAGTGCATTTCCCTCCAATTTTCTGGGTCTTGATGGGCAATTCTTCAAGCTTGATGAAAGGGACTGAAAATTTCATGTACAAAGCTGTAAGGCCAACCAGTGTTGTTTCTAGATGAATGGCATATCGAGCTGTGTCTTCCCCAGGGCAGAGGAAAATATGTTCAACTAGATACAATTACTGAAAAACAATACCACCAGTTTTTTATCAAAAAAATTGGTGCAAAATAGGAAAATGGAGAGGGAACATCAGAAAGCACCCAAAACAATGCTGATATTTTTGTTTTATCACTGCAACACATCTAAACCTTTCATATTTTTTTTTTCTTTTAAGTCAGAGAAACAAACAAACTGAAGTCTTTTCATATTGGAATTGCTCTTTGTAAAACTCTCTGAAGGACCATACAAATCTTGTTATGATTTGACTGAATGACCATAGTTGGGCGTATTGCAATCTGCTTATGGGTTTGGAGTTTATTGCTGTTTGCTGTGTTTCTGTGAAACAAGGCCCAGCAACAAAAAATACACCCCATCTTAATAAATTCTCTCTGAAGAAAGAGCACACTGAGACCTCCTGCTACACACCCTGCTTTGTGATCAGGGCGGAGCTGCACTGTCTCTATTAAAGAATTTAAAAAAAAAAAAAAGTTGAAAAAAGCCCTTTGCTGCTTTTAATTAACAAACCAACCTTTGCTGTTTGCAAGAGTGATGGTGGAAAAACTTTTATCATTGGCTAGCACCACTTGGGCGGATTAATTATAGATACATTAATAATGTATAGTGCAATTTTTATATTGCTTAATGATGTTGATCTTTCATGGTATAAACCTATTGAGGTTACTAAAGCTGGGGTGGTTTTTTTGTTATTTTTGTTTATCAGGTTATGTTTAAATTATTATAGGTAAATTAAATGCACAAGAAATGAGGGCATAAAAGTAGAGAGAAGGGTAACAAATAAGTTGTGGAACTCCTTTTTTCAGAGCAATTCACCACAACATTCAGTAGGAATAAACATAGAAATATAGGGATCCATTTTTAATAGGATAGATTTTTCTTTTATTTACAATTATGTTATGTAAAAAATAATGCAAATCATATGACTATAGAACAGAGTCCCAGTATTATTTTTTCAGGCACTGTTCAAACTCCATACATAAAAGATAGTTGACATTTGAAACATGGAGAATCTCCTCCACCTAGAAAAGCCCTCCTTCCTCTAATAATTTAATAAACATGAACTTTCAAATGAACCAAAACATCTGGAATTAATTTTCTAGATGAAGAGGCAAAGCTTTCTTCAAGGAAACCCCTCCCTCAGCTTGCTGGCCAGACTTCTTTTCACACAGCCCATGGTACAAGTGGATTTCTGGGCTGCAGGTGCACGGAGCCAGCTCATGTCCAATTCTCCCTCTACTAATATCCCCAATTCCTTCTCCACAGGGCTGTTCTCGATCCATTCATCACCCAATCCATACGGACACCTGTAGCTGCCTTGGTACAGGTGCAGGACCTTGCACTTGGCCTGGCTGAATTTCTCCGTGTTCACACCTCTCCAGCCTGTCCAGGTCCCTCTGGATGGCAACGATTCCCCCTAAAGAACCAACTGCTCTGCTCAGCTTAGTGTCATCCACAAACTGGCTGTCATTAACTCCCACTATCTCTGTCATTAACGAAGATATTGGACAGATCTGGTCTCAGTACTGACCCTGAGAGGCACCACTTGCCACTCATCTGTGGCAACTGTTGACTGCAACACTTTGGATGTCACCATCCAGCCAATTCCTTACCCATCGAATAGTCTATCCACCAAATCCATATCTTTCCAATTTAGCACCAAGGATGTTGTGTAGGGCTGGGCCAAAGGCCTTGAAAGACATTCAGGGAGTTTCAAATAAGCACCCTGAAACATTTGGAATTAGAGATTGAATTAGGGATTAGAGAATCAACTGGGTCTGGATATGTACCTGAATTAAGAGTATCTGTAGGTGCTTTCAGTCCATAGATGTTGAACAGCTTTCCCAGCATTAATGATATCATCCTTGCCCAGAGCTGGAGTATTTTTTCTTATCTTTATTTTACAAATAGAGAAAACAAAGGGACAGCCTGTGATTTTGCAATAAACCCAGTTATCCTTGACTGATTTCAAAAGAGAAGACTGCAAAACTGAGCTTGAAGAATCAAAGTTACAAAAGACCTCCAGGCTGGGGGATTTTTGTGTTTATAGGCCACCATTTTTGAAGCACTTTTGAGTGTCTGTCCCCGGTTGTTGGTAATAAAACACTTTTAGAGTGTCTCATTTAAAGGATTTGCCTACAGGAACAAGGCCAGCTTGTAATAAAGGGGGAATTGAAGCTGGTTCTCTCAGGAGCTTCCTGTCCTCTCAGCCAGAATAGCATCTTTTTCATGGTTTCTTTTTTTTTCCCCTCACCAAGTCAGACCTTTTGTGTGATTCTAGAAAGATAGCCATGGAAAGGTGATCAAAGAACAGTGAGAATAACAGCATGTAGGGTTTTTTAATTCTGCGTCTGCATGCTGATTTCAAACCAACATGAAAACACGTTTCAACAGAATCTGTTGGGAGAACTGAGCAGCCTACAAGGGATGGAGAATATACCTATTTATCAAGAGGCTGATGGGGAGAATTTTTTCTTCCACGGGGGAAACTTTAATCTCTAAAATTGAAAATAAAGGAGAGGGAGATGTTATTGATGGAGATTGCAAATCTCTCTTTAATTGATTGAACGTTCTCAGTGATTTTGCAGATACGAATTTTACTAGCCCTAAGAGACACTGGAAACTAAAACATTTCTCTAATACTTAAATATAGCACTTGGCTGCACGTATTTAAGGCTGTCTAAATGAAGATTTCAGACTGTACTTTAAGCCTCACTGTTCTCCGGCATTATTGGGGTCAAACAGTCAAATATCTTTGGACCTCTACCTCAAATCTTGTGCATTAGTTTGTGAACTGGTGGAATAATTCTGCAATATATGCAGTTGTTACCTTCTTCATGTCTCCTCCCTGTTCAGTTTGCATTGCCCAGGATGATGGATTAGTTTGAAATATCAAATGTATTATCACCACCTACTATGATGCTTCTGAGATGTGGCTGGGGTGAGGTGTCCCTGAGCTGGGTGCGTTCCACGTGTTTCTGAGGTCTTGGGTTCGCTCTTAGACACCTCTCTGAGTGTGTGGCTTAACTGATGTTTAACGGATCCTAACAAAAAATCAAAGCAGGAGGGAGCGTAACTTGCAGTAATTAGTTTGGTTTTCTCCCACTGACATCAAACACCTCAACATCTTTGCACGCTGCAGTGCATCCTGTGGGACTGAACGTTGGTAGCAGCAAGACAGGTTCATTCCCTGACAGTAAAGGAATATCCCATACAGAAAAAAATCCTGTGATATTTTTGAATACTTTCTGCAACTCTGTCTTGCCAAATTTTAGCTTACCTCCGAATTTGTTGGAGTTTTTTTTTTGGTTTCGTTATTTCATTCATTTTTTTTCATTTAGAAAGTTATTTGGTTTATTTCTATTTAAATAATCCTCCTTTTCCTTGGTTTGTTTTTCATGACCTCTTTCAGTTTTATTTTATAGAGCTACACACTGAAGTAAATTTACTGTAAAAATAAATGTATATTATAAAATAATATGTACCTTCAGTAACATTCCTCACTGTAGATTGAAAATGGAAATTAATAACAAAAAGCAGCAAGGAGAGACTAAAAGGTATAAGTGAAAGGGGTCAAAGTTTGCCATGCTAGCCATTAATGTTACTCGATAGTAGAGAAAGAAAAAAATGTTTACTTTTTCATGAAAATTAGAGGTAAAAAAAAAAAAATCCTTTCTGCACTGAGATGAAAACAAGAGCTTTAGTGGTTTCACATGAATAAATAAATAAATAAATAATGCACCAGTAAATATGAACTTACCTCTGTCGTGGATATTTGTCCTGGAATAGATAGGTCTGATGTAGAACAAGTTTAGAAATGCAATTTTCATAGCCCATGATATTAGTATGCGAAATAGTTTGGTTTCTTTTCTTCTTTTGCTATTTGTGTGAATATGTGTTAACATACTTATATATCTATGCACATAGATAAGAAATAAATACACTTACATGTATATAATATACATTTCTGTACATTTTATGTACATTACATGTACATAATATATATTTCATGAATACCTTTATGTAAGGAATTAAAATTTTGACAAACAAAGTATGTATGTCAGTCTGAAACACTTTTCTTAAATGAAGTTTCACAGAAACTGCCATTTTCTTGTGAAATATTCTCTTCTTAAAAGAATTGCAAAGACTTGCAGTATGAACTTTTTCACCAAACTTATCTGAAAGACATGACCGAACTTCATAAAAATGAGAATACATAGGCAGGAGGAATATGTACATGAGAAATAAGGCAGAAATTTACCTTGTCTACATAGATCTGTTAATGAGAAGTAGGGAAGAAAAAATATCTGGTTGGAATCCAGATATCTTGCATTCACAATGTCTGATTACATGGAATAGAAAAGCCCTTTCCTGGAGGAAAAGCACTACAAAATCTATATTTGAAGCCTTGCAATATTTATGGCTGACTGATGGGGTGCCTCGAGGTGTTGCACAAGGTGGCAGCTTGGTGTGAGGCTAATCAGGACCCAAATGCCAGTGGTCTGACATAGCTGCCACTGGAAGCAGATATCACGGAGACACCTGGCAGACAGGGAGATAGTCACGTGTGGCACTCATAGTTTTGTCATTTAAGGCATATATTCAGTAAAGACAGTCAATGAGCACATAGATCTTACTGTTCACTGAAGATTTGGACACTTCTAAGCCGGTGGGTTTTTTTGGCCATCCTATGTGCTGTTGAAAACCGTCTTTCTTAATTTACCCGTTCTTTCTCCCGTTTTCTTGCCCACAAGCCTGCCTTGTGCATGGGTCAGCCCAGAAGCAGACGAGATTTACAGCACTGTTCATTTTGGAGGGCTTAGGGAGATGATAACAGTTGTTTATTCAAACATATCAAATGCATTTCATCCTGGCTGGATATTAATGGCATTTTGTCAAATAAAACAGGTGATTATCTCATCTTTTGTCACAAAGCAACTCTGTGTGAACTCTGACATGTCAAACTTTCTTAGCTGAGTGCTGGTTTATCAATAACTAAAATGGTAAATATTGGCAAGGTCCTGGGGATTTGTTGTAATCAACTTCTTTGTTCCCTAGTCTTATTCTTGTGTTCGGCTACAATATGTATGACAATCCTATCCAAATTCTTCTTCTTAGCTGTAGGAAATTTTTGATTCTGGTTTTATTCTGACACCATTTAAGAATGTAAGACCTAAATTCCTGGGGCATGATTGCAACCAGCAAAAGTACTCTGTTAGCTACACAGTTTTCCTCTTGTAGGTACACTCAGAATGTCTCTGACAGGGATTTGTTCTCTTGATATTTTAAGATTAAAAGTTCATGGCTACCAGTCCCTGTTCTGTATGCAGAGAAGCCAGATGGAGCCATGACTCATTCTAAATATTTCTTTTGAGGTTAGCATAAGTGAATTGCTTTTCAGGTGGAATCCATCAGGTCCCCAGAATGTGTTCCTGTCTACAGATTCTTCCTGCTGCATTATATTGCTCTTCTTCAAAATGTTAAATGTCTTGATTTGCATCTGCAGGAGTTGATTGAACCCTTGTTTTGTTTCCATTACATTTTATCCTTTTTTTCATTGTAATTTTTAGTTCATGTTTCTTTCAGAGCCATTGTTATATGGGCTTAATTTTCAAATCATTTTACATATATATTTTTTCCATTGTCACTGTGAATGGTGATAAAAATGTTGTCTTTATTTTCTTTCCTTCTTATTTATTACTTTGCTCACCTTCTGGAATCCCCAGTTGCATCTTCTGATGGAGACTGAATGAAATTCTGTCTTCATTTAGAAAATTATTCCATGCAGTAGCTGTGTTAGATTGTTTTTTCCAGGAAAAAGAAAGAAGAAAGTAAAGAAACTCTCATTTTTTACCAAATCATGTTCTAAACAAAAGTTTCAATGGTTCCATCACGCTGATCTGTGAGGGAGATTTCAGAATAAAGGGTCCTCATTTTCAATAAAAGATCCAAAACCTGTGATTACTAAAATCCTAATTCCTTACACTTGGAATCCTTACACTAGGGGTGAAGGGAATTCAGGACCATGAGCAGCAGGATCATGGTCTGGGGGAAGGTGTCCCTGCCCCTGGTAGGTGAGTTGGAACTGGATGGTCTTCAAGGTCCCTTCCAACCCAAACCATTCTGTGATTTTGTGACAACCTCACACCATATGAGACAAACCTGAACTTGGAATCACTTTGCAGAGATGACCAAGGTGGCTCACCCTGACTAAGTCTCTAACAATATAATCACATTCAGGTGATGCTGTGCCAGACAAACATATCTCTGTTTTGGGACAAACTTCGATTGTTGTCAACATCTGTGATTCATCACTGAATGAATTCTGAATGCGAAAGTCAGCGTTGAAACTACCACCTAACCCTAAAACTCTATATCTTACCTGTTACCTCTCTGTACCACCTTACCTATCTCTACCTTTCCTTTCCTTTAGTGAGACTGGAAAGCAAGAGGGAAGATAAATTATCTTCATTGGCTTATACATCTAAGATACAGGGCCTTAAATAAAAATTATGGTGGATGTATAAGTGATTGATTAGAGCATGTTGTTTGCATTGTATTTGGAAATGAAAATTTCGGAAGAAGGGAATTTCAATAGCAAAGTGGAAATGGTTGTCATCAGGATTAATGGTAAATGATCATTCATGTCTGCCTTATCTCATGCTAAGTTTTCTTCAGTAGAATTTTAATAGTGTAGACTTTACTGTGCATTGTGGTGATAAGATCCTGCCAATGTTTAGTTGAGCTGGCTAATTTACAGGAGCTAATTTAAAAGGTAGCTCTTGTGTTAGGGAATCTGTCCTGTTGGATTGATAACCCAGCTTTAAGGATATTATTTCCACGGAAGCAGATCTTCATCTTTTCTCCCCATCTATGCCCTTGTGCTCCAGCTTCTAATTGTTCAAGTGTGAAGGGAATTTCCTTCATTTTTAGACACAAACATCCTCACCACATGATTTATTAGGTTGTCTGTAAAGTGAACTGATTATTTAGGCTTGTAACTTTTTCTATAGAATTTTGTGGCACGTTAAGTTTGTGCATAGGGATAAATATAAACTCTATCTCATTTAATCCCAGCTTGGAGAGAGATTTTTCTTCTGAAAACATTTTTGTGTATTTACTCACAAGTTTTATCATCAAATGTAACCATTTAGCATACAACTCATGCATGCTTATAACACTTCACAGGCACTTTTCTCACCACTGAAATTGAACCACCGATGTTGAATGAGGCAGCTCTTTAACAATTCTCATCTGTGCAATGTGAGAGTTTAAACAGAAAATGGCCTTACTACTTTCCCAGCTTTAATGCATATTCAAACATTTTCTGTCAGCTGTCATTTACTTCCCTCAATTCCTTTGTGTGTGGCACTGGCTGCCATTTCTGTTGTCACTCTGAACTGAATCCTAGGATCTCCTTGAAAGATTTTCTTCTATATTGGCCTTAGTACAACTCTCAGCACTTCAGGATTTAGAGAAATTTCAACTAATCCATTGAAAAATATGACTGGTGAAATTAAATTCTCTGCCTGGTTCTTGCAGCCAACCCTCATCTGTTCATCAGCCATAGTAAAAGATGTAAAACAGATTTAGCAGCAAAGGAGTTCAAATTCTCACATCTTTTCTGCTCACTTTCTGCACACATCCAGACAATAAAGTTTTACTGGCACAAATGTTCAAAGCAAATGAAAATCTAATCTTCGTATGAACATCTCTAGAAGGTGAGATTTAAATCTGAAAGGCATCCTGTGGAGAGTCCTGTGTTCACCCATTCAAAGAGCAGGAAGATAGGAAACACAGCTTATTTTCTAATTGAAAGTGATAAGCAACTCATGTTGAATCTGAAGTATTTGCACTCAGTCCCCAGGGAGAAATTCTGAGAGATGACAATGGTGAAATAAATTCATACAGCATCCAATCTAATACTCATTAAAATGAATGAAGAGACAGCTTGAAATTGGACTAGGCCTGTAGGTCCCAGCCTAGTAAGGTGCTCAAGCATGTGAGAAGTCATTGTCTTTAAGTTTGTATTTAAAGTTATGCACATGTTTAAATGCCAAGTTCCTTTGGGGCCAGAATACATTAAATAAGGAAACAGTAACTTGCCCTGCAGAGGAAAGAAAAAAAAAAAAGGCTAAATTTGCTTGATACATTTTAAATGTTTAACAAAACATATCCACCAGCTAAACAGAGGTATCCAAAAATTTTCTACAGAGTTTGCATTGGCAGCTAAATGATTCACCTTTTGGAAGTGGCAGTATAGCAGATGCCATCAGATAATTTCTCCAAATCCTTTGAGGTTGAGTTTGGGTTTTTTTGCAGATGATTGTTCTGTATTATTCAAGTATGCTTTGGTGATGAGAATTAGAAACCTTGTGTTTTATCTTTTTCCCTCAGAAATACAGAGTAAAGCACCTCAACAAAAGTTTACTCAAACCAAGTATACGCAAATCTTAATATTGCATGACTCCACACTCCACACTGGATTCTAAAGGTAAAACCTATGCAGAATATGTCCTCCAATTTTTTTCCGCAGATTGTGTTTTATTTTGAAACGTTTTTATTAAAATATTAACCATATCTGGTCTCCAATTTATCAAATCTATGTCTTATAGCTGTAGTTAAGTTTTTCTTTCTTAAATCAAATAGGGTTTTCCTCTGGATACAATTCCAGTACTGCTGAATGTAATTACTGGTACAGCCAACATCAGGAGAAGAGATGTTGTTTGTACCTGCTTTTGAGAGGGAAAGATAATTCAAAAACATTTCAGAGAAGTTTTGTATCTGAGGAATACCAAAACTAGGCTGTGTCTGGAATCCATTGATGGAGTTACATTTTAGATTACTTGAACGTGAACAAAACCTGCATAAACAAAACCAAAAGAAAATGGAACTTTGTAGGCAATAACGTAAGGAATGGGCAGGGGCAATGGACCGTATTAAAAATGTAATTTTAATTTGAAGTTCTAGTCTACTCTGATTGCAAATCACTGCTTACTTTAATACTTTAATGTCTCTGTTCATTAAATGTACCAATTTCCAGGCTGTTCAACAAAGAAATCATATTTATTCTCAGAAATATGGAATGTACATTATTGGAATGTTCACTTTGCTTTGTTATCCACGTTGTCATAGAATGAAAGAAATTCAATTTCAGATTGCATTCAGAACAGAAATTATTGACACTTTATCTGCTGTTGTTATGACAGTTAAAGATCTTTCTGGATTTCAATTCTGAAGTCTTAAATTTGATACACTGCCTCTCAGGCATTTAATAAGAAACAAATCCTTAACCAACTTTAAGTTGAAAAATAACATCATGAATCTCATCTCATTACCTTTTCTCTAATGTGCTTCCTTTGTAACTTATCACTTCATGGATGTGCACATCCAAACATTGTAAATCAAATTTCATACCTGCATAAAGCACTGAAATAAATGGCTTTATGCTGGTGTAAAAAATCCAGTGATGAACTGGGCTCTGATCCTGCTTATTTTGTTCTCCTGGGAAATAAGAAAGGAAGACAAAGACAAGTAAAACATCAAGAAGGAGATCAAATGTGAGTCAACATAAATGGCCTGAAATTGATTCCTTTTACTCTGGTGACATTTCATTAACTTCAGGGAAGTTTTGGAAGATTTTTATAGAGATGCAAGTGAGAAGAGAATAGGGAGAAAGGAAAGAAAGACTTTTCTTCCAGACCCCAATAGCCTGATTTGCTGAACTGTGATTTTATATAGGGAAGAGCAATACACTACTTTCAACTCTCCAAAATAACCTTGTCTCTTATCTCTTTATTCACATGCGACTTTGCAGCTCAATTACATCAAGACTTTCTGGGGAAAATCCCAGCCATGCAGCAGCCTGGAAAAAAAGGCTCGTGCAAAAAAATCCTAATCACCATTCTGGTGTTTTTAAATGAAAGTTCTTTTAACTTTTTTTACTAGTCACAATAAGAGGCTGTGACTATGTGATTATTCAGAAATGGAAGATGGGTTATCTAAGGAAACCAAATATATTGTATTTTCTGTCTGCTGGTGACTATTTTTTAGTTACTACAAGCAGAACAAAATGTGCAAACACAGAGCCACTGGGAAGTGGAGCTTTTTAATTACAATTAAGCAATGAACAGTAGTCTGTATTTGGAATATCCCCTGTTCCACATATTCAGTGGGGAAAAATGAACACTTAAACACTTCCTGACTCAAAAATCAGGCTGTAATCAGAATTAGGCCAAAAGTTCCTGCTATTTTTATCATTGTACAGTTTAGTACTTCTCCTGATTTAGGCGAAACATTCAAATTTTGGGATGGGCCTCAGCTTGCAGATTCTGCTGCATCTAAAAGTAGATGTCTGTGAGAGTCTGGAGGCAGTTGCTGCAAACCAGGAATCTGGAGCCACTCCAAACACAGCAGCAGAGCTGTGGCACCTCCTCAAGTTTGGATGGTGTGGAGAAAAACACACATCTTCTGCTTTTGTGGCTGCAAGCCATATTGGGTGTCCCAAATGACGCAGGTGGTTTTGGCAAATGACCTGAATTCATAAGCTCCATGGCGGTCATAAAGAACTGAAGAAAATAACATGATAAAAACTGGTGAGCAGAAACCTCCACCAAATAACTCTTATGGCTCTGTTAAGTTCACAGCCAGGGCAGACCTAATCAGTGTCATAATTACAGAAGCAAATTCAGGTTCAGTCTGATGGCCCCCACTTTTTCTGGACAGACCAGTGTCATGGCAGTCAAAAGAGCTACTTTGCTGTAGCAAATGTAAATTACTCTGTGACTGTAGAACAGCTGACAACAAAACATGAGTAAATGTTCCAGACAAGCTGTGGCTGCCCCATCCCTGGAAGCGTCCAAGGCCAGACTGGATGGGGCCTGGAGCAACCTGGGATAGTGGAAAGTGTCCCTGCCCATGGCAGGGGGTTAGAATTGGATGATCTTTAAGGTTCCTTACAACCCAAACCATTCTGTTCTATGGATACTGAAAAAACTTCAGCAGGGAATTTCTTCAGCTCTCTGCAGCATTTTGTGAGAGCTCTGTCTTTCCCACGCAGGCTGTTTGAAACAGTTTTACAGTTTTATAAACTTCTTGCACCTGCAGGTTGTTTTGCAGTATTGTTATGGTTCTAACTAGAAAAATATTTAGGAATGGGTATCTTAGAATTTGGCCAATCCCCTCAAGGAGTGGATGGCCTAAAGCACCAATTACCTTATGCCATTTAACACACTTCAGCGAACTAACATATAAAAACTTTTGGAAAAGTTATCAAAGCGCTTCCGTTTATCCCTGAGCCTGGACTCTGTGTCGTTTCTCTACCCGTCCTTGGTGGTGACAGAGACATTGTTCTATGATTTTTTCACTTTGCCTGGAAAATAAATAATACAATATCCTATAACTCAGGCTGTGAACCGAATTCAAGAGCTTGTCTGATTTCAATACTTGCATACAGCTGGTGCTCTTGTTCTTCAAAATCTGTCAATTTTATTTTCTATTTTAAAATATGTTTTAAAAACTTCAGGCAGCGCCAGTATGAAAGTAAGTTTTATAGCCAACTAAAATCCACGAAAATCTGTATTCCTTACAGAGTTTAATGCAGCTGCTGGTGCAAACTGCAATGCCCCAAGGTGTGCTTATATTATTTTGTGAATGACACCTGCCGTGAAGGGTGGTTAAGCTCAAAGCTGCCAGATGCTCTCTGTGACTTGCATATTTGTGAGGTCATTTGTGCATTCTGATGACTGAGGTGTAAATGATAAAATTATGGAATAAAGAAAAAAGTCTTTACCAGGCCTGAATTTCACTTCATGACTGCAATGACAGAGCATTTGATGGACTTTTAATGCAACTAAATTTAATTCAGAAAAAACATAACTGTGTCGTGATTCCACCTGTTTTCAGCTGCTGCTGGTGCAGTTTTCTCTCCCAAGCTTTTAAGGGTTGCAACGGTGCAGCAAATGTGCTTCTGCGTATTTATTGATGTCACACATGATTTCATCCAGAAGAGTTCTTGATGGGTTCCGTTTGTCAGAGCAGTGCCATGTGGAAAGGACAAAATTCTTCTTAGTCTTTATAAAAATGCAAATGTGAAGTTATCCATCACTGTGATGCTATCTAGAGACCTCAACAAATGCTTCATTCTTTGTGTTGTTCTGTCAGTTCGAGGAGGAACTCCTGGAGGTCTTCTAGGTTAAATCCACAGTCAAAAAGATTGAGGTGAAAGAAAACACTGAGATGGAGATGTTCACAGCAAATATTCCTATGCGATAGGGAATATGCTGATCAATCACCCAGACACAGATCTGAATTTATTTCTGGTGGAATCTGGAGATGACCCAAGGATTTGTGTTCTATTAAATAAAAAAGGGTGCACCAATCACATAAAAAACTTGGTTTTACTTGATAATTTTGGATGTCTCAAATAAATCATGCATTAGCACAGCTGAATAAAGTATGAGAGACCATGGAGCAATGAATGCCAGTCATGCAGAAGATGTGCTGGAAATTTAAGGAAGTACAAGGATCTAAGAGTTCTATAGTCAAGAAAATCAAGCTTTTTGTGAAAAAGTATGACTGTGTTTCCTGATGTACAAAGTAGGGATTCATTCATTTAAAATGAAAGTTAACAGTAACTTTCCTGTGACATCTGTGAGCTCAGCGTTGGAGTACTGTGTACTCAGTGAGGATGCTCAGTGATTTTAGTAGGATAATAAAAAGATTAAAAATTAGCAGACAGAGGCACAGATAAAGGCTTTTGAAGACATAAGAAATGCCATAGTGTGATAAATATTTGGATTTTCACAAGAAGATTGAGAACTGACTTCATTAGAACACATAAACACTCTCTCTGAAGAAAATGCCAAGTGCTAAAGGACCTTTAATCATGCATAATTGTTGAAATTTAGAAATGGATTAATATAAATTCAAAACAAAGCACAAATCCTTAACATGGAAAATAATTACAGCAAACTGCAAAAACTGTGGCAACTTCTCAATCTCCTGAAATCCTCAGAGTCGTTCAAGAGCATAGAATAAAAAGTGACTGCTGTCAGTCAGAAGATGATTTGATGACATTAAGTGGTCTGTGATATATCAGAATCTGACTGGGCCATCTACTAACTTGAAACTTTTAAAACTATGAAAAGAGTTTGTGTAGGTTCTTCAAGAATATCAAGATGCAGAGGAATCAGGAAGTTTAAACAAGGAATTTCTCTTTTGCTGAGAAAGATGGATGATGTCAGGATGTAGAGCGGAGAAGATTGGTAACAGAACCAAAGTTTGAGGCAGGCTGAAACAAGCACACGGATCCCTGAGAATACAAAAGCAGCTCGATCCCAAAGCCAAAGTGCTGCTTTGTGTGTTCTAGAAAGTGTTGCTGGAGGCTCACACACATTCTGTGGCCAAGCCTATTGACCCTTTCTTTGTTTTCATTGTTCGTATCACTTCTAGCAATCTGAATTTGTCTTTCTTTCAGGAGCAAAGACAAGCTCAAGAATCCAGAATAGATGGTCCTTTGGGACTTAGATAACATTTGTTTATCTTTATGTCATGCATCTGTAACAATACCAGAGGGAAGGATAAAACTTCCATGTCCAAACATACTGATCTGTCAGTGTATATCAGAAAACATTACTCTCCCGAAGGACTAAATTCAAAAAGAAAATGAATTAACGATATTAAGCATGAAAATTATCTTAAATAGGTCATTGCAAAATATATTAGGAAACTGAAATCTGAAGCTCTCCTGGGAGAGCTTGTTTATCATATTTCCAACCCAGTTTATAGGTCAGATAATTATGGGCAGGTTCAATGAGGCTCAAATGTTTTTGCATTGTTTGCATCACTAGACCTTCAAACCACCTTGGATTCACTGATATCAGTAATCATAGTTAGTGATAAGCAAACATGAAAAGCTACAGCCCTCTCATTCTCTCTGAGTGTATTCAAATACGGACTCAGATTAATTTTTGGTAATTTATCCATATTTCTGTAGTTTGTGAGTACTTATTTATGAATTGTAAAAGACAGCACAGTGAGGAGATGTTAATGCAGTCTGTCCAAAGCAAAGACACCTCTTAGGCAAATATTTGGCAAGAGCTGCAAAATATTTATGTTTGCAATTAACTTTGGGGTCATTTTCCATAAGAGGGGGGCTCTGGTTTGCCAAAGCATCCACTATCATTAAGCCTCTTTTGCTATAGTTACAGAATTTAAAGCTAGAATGCTCTGCTCATAGAATTTATTCAGTGATGCCTGTATTAATTCTCTAAAATCTTCAGGTTAAACCTGATAATATCACTTAAAAAGCCTTCTAATCTTGGAGACTTTAGCTCACGGAACCGATCATGTTCTTGGACAAACTTTTGAAATGCTAAATTAACCTTCTTCTTAAACTGTGTAAGTCATTTCCTATGTAAATTTGTGTCTTTGGACCCCAGAGATAACATTTTGCTTGTTCAGTGATTCCTTTGGTCAAAATAGACATTTCCCCTTCATCCATATGGTGCATATCCATGAAACGTGACCAGATTGAGATCCCTTGGCTTCCCTGTAAGATATTTATGAGTAGATGATAATCTTGCAAATGCCAGGGAAATTGCAAGGCTTGGGTCTTGCCTTCAGGGAAACTTATTTGGTTTTTTATATAGTTGCTTCTGCAGTAATACTGTTCACTATGGTAGCCAAGGTAATGATGATTTCTGATGATACTTAAATTCTGCATAAAAAATTCCTTACTGCCTAAGCTTCCCTGTACAATTGATGGTATTTCTTATCAATCATAAAGTGAAAAAAGAGAAAAGAGCTCAATTTCTAGGCTTTAGCTGTTCTTTTCTCTTTCCAGAACATTTGAGGGTAAAGTTGTCTGAAGCAGATATTGCTTTAAATATGGTATCACATTCTGATGTCACCTAAATTTCTAATTAACCCTGGTTTTATATATATATATATATAGATATAGATATATAATTTTTTTGCAGATTCACCCCAAACTACCACCAGAGAGATCAAAATCTATTAATGTTGTGTTTCTAGTCAATAAACCTTAGTTACGTATGGAATAGGCTTTGGCTACAAGAAACAGAGGTTTTACTTTCTTAACATTCTTAATATTTTTGGCAAACACATTCTTAATTTTTAGGTAAACTCTTCAGTGTCAGTGGCTGTCAGTGTCTATGATTTCTGTGCTTTTCATATTCACAGGATTATGGATAAAAATAGTTTTGAACTTGTGTTTGTAAAGACAAGTACAGCTGGAGTACACCGAGTGAAATTGTGAGGAATTTTGGTTATGATTTCACTGCATTGCTTTAATTATAGAAAGTTGACAAACAGACAAAACAAACAAGACAAACAAACAAAAAAATAATCAAAGAAACAAGGATTTCAGACCAGAAGAAAGCTTTATGATTAGGTTTTTGGGATTTCCCAAGTTAAAAGAAACCAAAAGGTGACTAAGTCAAAAGGAGAAACCTTGAGTGTGTTTTATTTGTGATCCTGGAAATTATGTTTTTTCTAGAGGTCCTTGTAGCTGCAACAAACAACTCCACTTGCAGAATAAATAGATATTATCTCAAATTATCAAAAATTATCTGCATGGTGATGGAATTTTTAAAAGAATAGGAGGTATCAAACATTTCTGCTGTGTAGGCCTTTTAGTATCAATTTATTGCTTTTGATTATTTTTACTTATAAACTAGTTAATAATTTATCCAGTACCTATTTAAACACAGAAATACAATTCTTGTAATTCCTAACTGCAAGATATATTTAATTCTAGGATAAAAAATCACATTTGTGAATGATTTTATGTAAATGTAGAATGTATTTTCATTGTTAAATTGATTCCTTTCTTAACAAAACAGAAGGAAGGAATAAAATAGAACAAATAAAAATGAAAAACAGCTTATACTTCCATTAATGGCTATTTACAAATTGCAGGGTTATGCCACTTCTCATGGAAAGATTATTGTTCTTTTTCTAATTCAAGATTTTAGTTTTTTTATATGTTTCTCTAGCTTGTCTCTTCTATGCTTTTGCCAATAGAATAATCAACTCTGCAGAGCTGTGACCCAGGAGGTCAAGGAAAAACATTTGGGGTTTTTTAGGCCTTTTGTAAGGAATTGTTGGCCTTTCCAGGACTGGTGAGCAATAGCAACACTCACAGTTTTGCAAATTTAGTGAAATAATTATCCACAGTTTCAGACTGTAAAAATGTATGTGCCCTCGTGATTATTACCACTGCTTCACCATGCTCCTGGTTTCCATACATAGAGAGTCATTTTAGTATATCAGGCATTTTTGCATTTTAATGGTGAAATGTTAAAACTTGAAGTGTCATTGTCAATAGATTCTCTTGAAAGGTCTAACACCAGTCTGGCAAACAAAATTAATAGGTAAAGTTAAAATTGTGGTTTTCTAACATAATCTCCTTTAATTTTATCACACTGAGAAGCTCTTTCCCAAAGTCCCTCTTAAATAAAGTAATATATTGTTGTTGTTATTATTATTGTTGTTGTTGTTGCTATTCACTTTGTTTCTATTTCTTTGCACCTCAGCAAATGTTTAGCATCGTCTTGGAGACACCAGCCTGTGAAGTAGGGTGTAAATAACTATCACCAATTACAACTATGAGGTGATTTTATATTAAATCAATTGATCATTTCTGATCAATGTCTGATAGATCCAAATCCCTGAGAGACAGACAATGCAGGCAGAAAACCTCCCTTGAGCAAATCGAATGCCCAGTGATGAGGAAAAACTTGCACTTTTCCAGTCTCAGAATCCTTTTCATAGAGAACTCCTTCAGAACTGTCAGTCTGGAAGCTCCAACCTCACTCGGAAGAAACACATATTACTCATTTTTAATTCATTTCCCTCATTTCAGCTCTAAGCTTTTGACTGCTTCACTGTGGTTAGATTACTTCTTTTTTCTTTCTAATATCTGGCTTCCCCAGCCCTTCACCCACTGCTGGTTTCATTTCTCTGTAATGCCATAGGTGAGCTGTTTTCATCTCCAGTGTTCTTAAGAACATTAGTTTGCAAAAGGCTCCTTGCAAGACGGAATTATACAGACAAAAAAGAAGTCAGAAGCACTTACAGGAAAAAGAGGTTACACTAGATGTCTTCATCCTGACACTTAAATAGAGCGTGACATCTTAAAATATTAGTAGAACATGGGGCGTCAAGAAAATAGTAAAATATTTGTGTTCTGTTAACAAAAAAAGGAGATGTGTAGATGCATAAAGGGAGATTCAAAGCCAGGAATGACAGGGTGGGCTAGGAAAAAGGAGATCTAGTAAGGCAGTAATACTATCATGTGGAGAAAACAGTATTGTACTTTATAACAGATGAAAGCTTCTGTCTATGGCATGAAAGAGATAAAAAAGAAAAGCAATAAATTCTGCATAATCCAAACTCATTGTTCAAGCCATGCGCTGCTCATTCCCTGGCACCAGCCAAAGGATAAATATCAGTGCTATGTATGTAAAGACTGCTTTCATAAATATTTAAAAAGTACTACACTGAGTCAGTGCAGTAAAAAACACCATTTATTAAAATAGATAGAATATGTGAATTAAGGTCACTTGCTGGCATAAAGAATAGAGGCATCAATCTAAGCCTGCTCAACCCTGGGATCAGCAGATTCAGTTTTTTCCCACTCAAAGAAACTAACTGAAATATATAAAGAGAGAGAAGTTCAAGCCTGTGACCCTCCCAAGTGCTGCTTCTGGTTCAAGAGCAGTTTACAAGGGCAAGGAAGAAAAAAAATGAAATAAAAAATCCTCCCCAGACTAAGCAGTTCCACATTTGGTTCTCATTTTGTTTCCTGTCATGTTTAGGGAATATTAAAAACCCTCTTTTTCTCTGTGACGTGAATTTCTGATCAGCTATATAAGTAAATCAAGGATAATGTATTGTTTGTCTTTCATGGTACTCAACCTGAGTGCAGCCAATTTTAATGGTTTTTATGTAAATATACACAGCCTTGTACATGGGGTACAGGTCGGGTTAAATTGTCCTTTTATTTTTGTGGGATTTCTTTAGTATTGGTCAGTATCTCAGTGCAAAAGTAGAGAGAATGTAAGAAAGAATAAACATTAAAATTCTTTTATTTGTTTCGCATTAATTTCCTTCCATGTGTAACTTCACAGGCTGCAAATGAAAATGTTGCATGCTGAGATTATTCAAATGTTCGACAGGAAGAGAGGCAGAGGGTCTTCTGTGGAAAAGAATTTTACCAGTTAATCATTCTTTGAGGAAGAAATCCAATTTTTCAAAGTGATTCTGCTAGAATGATATCCACATTCCTTAATTTTAATTACTGCAGATGATGTTTACTAATATCTCTACCTCCCAAGCCTCTCCTACAAGAGTGTTCCTCTGTCTTGGAAACAAAAATTACATCCTCTAAGGTTCGTGTATCATCATCCCAAATATGAAATGTCAGTTGCTAATTTTGGTGTTGTGGAAACAGCAACTCCACAAAAAACCTGTATCCCTTACAACAGCTCCTTCATTTAACTACTGATGATGAAATATATTCAAGAGAGTTGACAATTCTTCTGTTGCTGTAGGTAAGGAGTGATGGAAATAACCCAAAACCAAAAACATGGGCAGTTGTTCTCATGACTATAGTGAGGAAAATGTACAAGGCAAAGAAAAAAGAATTGGATTAGTAACAGGATGTTGTATTTATGAACAGATATCTAACAGATATTCCACATCTGCCCGCTTGTTTTCCTCCTCAGCAGGGCAATTCCTGTCTCAAACTCACAACAAATTGTAAATGTGTGAATGCATTTCTTTTAGGAAATTACTGATTTCAAAATGTCAGGGGATGAAATATTTACTGTCCACCCAAGTATAATGTTCCAATGGTTAATTTCATCCATCCTCACAATGTCTCCCTCCAGCTTCCAGCCATAGTGTCTCATTATACTTTTGTCTGATAGATCAAAGGGGTCTCTTCCCTCAGAAATCTTTTTATGTTAATACTGATCATCCATAATTCTAGAAGTTGAATTGTGATGTTATTGAAGCTGATTTGAGTTTTCATAACTTTTTTTTTTTTTTTTTTAATTCTTGCACTTAATGAATACAGGAATGTTAAGTTGCAATGTCTGACATATTTCATATTGCTTTATTTTAGTCTCTGCACCTGTTTGACAACCTGAATGACTATTGATAGTTAGGGGGATTTCTGTGTCCCAGTCAGTACATTTATTTTCTAAAATGTTTTCCAAAACAAGACCCTGGAAAATCTCTTTTTACCGCCATAGCCAATGACTTTGTCATAGGATAATGTTTAAAATCCTCCTTTTCCTGCCTGAAGTGATATTATACTTTTAGAAAGGGATGCACTTCAGAAAAAAAAAAAGGTCATTCCTTGAGACTTGGTATGTAACAGGACATGGAATATAGTTTAAAGTTAAATCACATTATGAAATGTAGCTAGTCAGTATAATTTTAATTTTGGAGAAACTGCTTTAAGGCAACCTCACACTGACCCACTTTCTTGCTGTCATTCCCTCAATAAAAATTGATAACACATTCTCGCCCTTGCAGAATTTCCATATTGACAGAGGAAATTTAACACCCTGCATGATTAATGGCCGAGGTAGTGCTCTATCAAACATGCAGCACGCACTGGGATATTCAATGCCTCTGACAGCCCAAGAGTGATGATCCTTGGGAGGCATGGAAAGCAGACCGTGACAAAATTGCAGTTGCTGATGCCTCCTGCCACATCAATAAAATGGCACTGCACAATAAATGGGACTCCTGACCTCATCACTTACATTGGAGCAGATCATTTGTATAAACAAGTTATTTAGGTGCTTTAATGTACTTTGTGGTTGATTAATAGGGCTTCCCTTCACCTTCTGCACATCAGATACTAGAGAGTGCTTGAGAAGGGAGAGAAGCAAGGCACGGTCCTAGGGGTGAAGCAGCATACTGGAAATTTCAAATCTGTGCAGAGCTCTTCTGCAGATCTTTAGTTCTAAACTGGGCAAAGGACATATTTGCTAAGGCTTCACCTTAAGGAAGTGTCATGCATGAATATGCCTGTAGGTACTACAGAAATACTCCAGAAATGCCAATTTCATGGCAGACTTTTTGTATGCGATAGCGTGAGACTTGTGCCAAGCAGCATAGCAGCCTAATTTTTAAACCAACTCAGCTGGTATTTGCTCTTCTGACTACAGATATCTGCTCTCCTAGCAAACTATTAAATAGCTTTCATTGTGCTTTAGGTAATCTTTCTCTTTTCTTCCTCTTGTTTTGGAATTTGAAAACATGGGAGAAAACAGAGCAGTTTCTGTTACAGCCAGAGCTGATCTGGAATGTTGTGCGGTGTGCGTTCACGGGCAAACGAGGATTTGCAATAAAGGCAATGTTTTATTGAAGCAATGATTTAAACTAATGTTTTCCAAAGTAGCAAAGTGTTCTGTGCCCATCTGTTTAACTTGTAAAGAATGAATTTTCAAAGGTCATTCCAGGTATGCCAGAATTTCAAGTTGTCATCGGTTTCTGAATTATAAGGCAAGGAAATGATTCAAAGGCAGGGCTGTCTGATTTCTGGGTTATTCCCATCATGCAGGGAAGTCTTTCACTCCAGAGGACTCTACCTAAGCCAGTTATAGAGCCACCATGCACCAGGCAGCCTGTGCCTGTTTCTTTTCCTGAAAATAACATGACTGAGTTTATTTTAATCTTCTAAGGAAACTTTTAGGTTTGTTTTGCCTTGAGTTTGTTTTTGTTTGGTTTGTTTTCAGTTTTTAGAAATTTTGAGTCTCTGTTTCAATTTAGATCAAACCTATTTAAATAATTTCTGATTTTGTCTACTGAAAAAATACAGCATTAATGAGGTAGATAAGATTCTTTATTCACTTTGCAGTCTTTATTTCTGACCTTTTCTTTCAACCTAGATCTGCAAAGTCTGGCTAATTCTTTTGCTTTTGTCTTTCTTATGGTTTCTTGGCACCACTCAAAGTCAAAAGAAGACATTGCTGAACAAAACAATAAAATCTGTTCTTGAGTTCCAGTTCCTGCTAGAGAGAGAAAGAGCTTAGAAAACTGTCAGGAATACCTGTTCCTGTCCATTATAAATTATAAATCTTGTCCAATGTAATTATAAAATTAATTTAAAAATCAGATTGCTTACCTGTAGAGTCCAAGGCATTTAGGGAGGCTCTTTGGATTCACATTTCCTAAAAGAGCTGCAAGAACAAGTAAACTGCATTATGCAGTCATACATGAAGCATTATTTTACATATTTTCATATTTTGCTTAATTTTTTGTGCATTAGCCGTTATATTAAAGCAAGAGTGGAATATTTTGTATTTTTGCCTACTTCAAAATAGTTGGATTGTATGTGAAGAAATACTGGACTGCAATTTAAGCTACTCCAACTTATTCAGGCCTTCATATTCTCCTTAACAGTTTACCTTTTTTTCCACAGCTCATGCAATGTGTTATTTATCCCGCAGCAAAATTCTCACTCCACTCCCCTGGTGTGTAATTTTCAAGGAAATGTCTCCTCACTTGATGGAAGCCTTATGATTAACCAATGAACCAAATTCACTGGAATGTGTCCAGCTTTCCACAGAAATGCAGGAGAAGAAAAAAAAAAACAGATGGTGCTCTTGGTTGAAGGAAGAAAAGCAACTTCTGGGAAAGGCTGTCCATGTTCCCCCTCTGGAACAAAGCAAAACTCACCTTCCTTCTTAGTGCATAAGATATCTTATGTCTGCAGCTAGCAGGCTCACAAGGATCTTACACATTACGGTGGTTGGCAGAGCTCTGAACATCAAAAGCTTTGTCTTTCACTCCTTTGCTCCATCTCTGGATGACAGGGAAACAGAGGAAGAGGAACTAAGCACAGTTGGGCTGCTCTGAATTGCTTCTGCCTTTGCTGCCATCCATCCTTCTGTCCCGGGAGGAGGCCAACGGGAGAGGGGTGTGTGGGGAGCCCTGGGCAGGACTGACCCACGATTGCTCTGTTCTCCTGCTCCTGGATTCTTCCTGGGTGGTGTTTGCACAGCTCGTGCCTGACACTGGATGGAACAAAGCTGACCTTTAGTGTTCACATAAATACCCAGCTGTGTATTAACACCTTTGAATGTTATGTATTGATCTTCACATCATCCCAAGTGTTTTACCAAGCAACATCAGGGGCTTAGTAAAGGTCTTTGTCTTCTCTGGTGCTCACATCTCCTCACTGCATGGCGGCTAAATTGTGTCAGAATCTAAACATCCTGATTGCTGTTTGTGTGATCAATGTTCATTTGCACAGCCAATATTCCTGGTACTGCTGGAGTCAGGGGTCAGGGCTGTGGCCCCTGCCTGGTGCAGCTTTCAGCACAGGAGGGGCATTGCTTTCCTGGAATTGTCATTACTCTTCTCTGTGATCTTCTCATCAGGAAACTGCTGTGTTTCATATGTTCCCGGTGATGTAAGCAGAGAGGAGATCAGACCAAAACCTAGATGAAAACACAGCTTGATTTTGCAGTTAATAATATGACTGGAACTGAAACCAGAAGACTGTACTCTCTTTTAACCCTCATCCCAGGTCTGCCTTTAGATAGATCTTTATGTTACACTGTGAGTGGATCTGTTAATTCAGTTGCTACAGAGAGCAGGAGATATCTGTCAGCACAGATGCTTTATGCAGTGCCATCCATTTTAACTAAGGATGTATAAATTAATATTTCTGATTCAGTTATGCAATCTTTGCTGACAAAGATTTTGTCTCCTATTCTAACACCTCCCTTGAAAAAGGAGTACCTGGCTAAGCAGGAATGTAGTAAACATAGTCCTGCTGTCTCGGTGTAGTTTAAAAAGATTTACTGTGACTGCAGGTAAAGGAGAGAGAACTTTCAATATTATATTAAAAGTATTTGCATCTAAAGTATGTTCTTCTCATCCTACTCACAGCCACAGAGAACAATTAGTTTATAATACAGTCATAAAGATTTTCTGGCAGTATATCAGGTGCTTTGAGACAGGAAAGTTGGTCCAGCTGCACAGGAACCACTTGCATTGTCTTGTACAGGTTTTTCCTGTTGGAAAAGAAAGAGGAAAAAATCCAGCAGTCTTTCAAAATCTTGAAAGGGATTTTCATGGTTTGTCATTAAANTAGAAGCTTGTACAGGTTTTTCCTGTTGGAAAAGGAAGAGGAAAAAATCCAGCAGTCTTTCAAAATCTTGAAAGGGATTTTCATGGTTTGTCATTAAATTGATGTTATGTTGTTTAAAGAAGCTTCTTGGTGAAATCATTCCTGAAGATGGAGTGAAATGTCCTTTATTTCCTGTGATACCCAGCTCTGGCCCTGGGGAATCGGCAGCTGCTCCTGTACAGTGGAGAAATGATTGATCCATGTACCAGCGTGAGATGTCATGATCATGTCACCTCAACCCTGCAAATCAAGTGATAAAACTTTTTTCTCCAGCATGACCCTGTATTTGTGACAATTTCCTCTTGCTATACCTTCATTTTTGGCAGGGATGAGTCACATTGTGTTTTTGTGAGGTTGTGACCACCAGCCTTGATAATTGTTTTTTCTCTCTGGCCTATTTCTGCAGTTTTCTCATTCGATTTCATTTACCTGGTAATGAGGGGAAGAGGTAGGACAGGTTTTAGTGTACGCCAGCAAGATTCAGAGTAAGGCTGACAATTCTGTTTCTAACTCAGCCCTGCAAGCTGAGTTGTAATGCAATCTTGCATTACAGAGCTCATGTGATCTGAGTTACATGGAGGAGTTTATTGTGCCATATCAAACTCTGTGCAGCGCTCTAGATGAGGAGTTAGAAAGGTAAATAAAGCAAAATAAAAACAAACCAAGGCAAAACAAAAACAAATTGAAGAAATGTATTGGAACGAAACTGAAAGTATAATTCTGTCAACATTTGCAACTCTACTCATTTTTACAGGAACTGTGAGCAAACAAAATTTTAATTTGAAAAAGAAAAGGGGAGAAATACAAGCACTAGGAATGAATGCAAAAATTGGCATTTTAATCTTTATTCACATAGAAACTCTTGTGGACTCCTTGAGATCTCACAGCCCTGTGGGAAACAGCAGCAACAGAGCAGGAGAGATTTGGAAAAAGATAAGATGGAAAATAATAAACTCAGAGGGAGAAAGAAAGATGTAACATCATAAAAATCAAGAGAGAAGACAGGTGAGAATCACAGTGTTTTTTTATGTTGCATGAGGCACATCTTATGATGTCAGTTTTAACATCTGCAGGCCAAAGATGCAAACAGAAATATTCCTCAAATATGCAGGGGAAAAAAAAGAAAATAAGAGAATTGCCCTGTCTCTGGTCTGCCTGATACTGCCTTTTAGATATTTACAGGACTTATTCATAGCCCAGTGTCACTTACAGACCACAGCTTTACAGAACCCATCCTGAGGATAATTTAGTAAAGAGACGAGAAATGATCACTTTTCCATCTTCTTGAAAGGTAGGACAACAGCAGTCTGTTTAATTCTTATCAAGGAAAATTTGGGTTAAATGTTAGGAGCAAAAAGACTGTCAGGGCTGAGATACACTGGGATAGATTGACCAGGGAAGTTGTGAAGTTCCAACATGGGACAACATCATGAACAGGTTATATAAACTCCCCTCATGGGTGATGAGAAGAACTGAAACTACTTTAAAGAATACTTTAAAAAACCTGCTCCTTTTTTGACCCTTCCAGCTGTATAGTTCCATATTTCTGGGTGGTCTGGAATAAAATAGGAAACCATCTGAGACTTTAAACCAAAGAAAAAAAAAAGGCCAGCAGTAGCAATGTAATTTATTCTCAAGTACTTTGCTTTCCTTCACAGCATCTTCTTTAGCAGTCCATCTCCATGAAAAGCCTCTCTCTGCCTCATTTCCTCCTGAGGAGGAGAACATTAAAAGAGAGAGGTTCTGTTCTGAGTGTTTGTACAAAAAGAACACCACACAGTCCATACAACTGTGAGGCTTCTGGCACCTTCTTGTTGTCTTGGCTTTTTTGCCATTTCTCTTTTTCTCAGTGTAAATGTATGCCACTATTTTTTTCTTTAATTATTTTTTAATGTTTTTGGTTTTGTTTTTGTTGTTCTTGTTCAGTGTTTGAAAGATACAGCCCCTGGATGAGCTGTTCATTTACCAACCATTTCCCTTTAGTGCTGTATCTTCATTTTTTGCCTGGGTGACAGCAGATGCCTTTTTCCAAGGAATTTTTTGAATCTTGGTTACTCCACAAATCCACATTAGCAAATTCTAGGTGCTCTGCATTGCAGCATTCACTTTTTAACCTCTCTCTTGATTAGCTGCATAGAGAATGTGGATCTAAACTTTTACTTTGCAATACATTTAAATCAATTATCTATAGTATATGATGAGATCAGCAGTCTATGTTTGTATTAGAGAATTAGCACCTGGCATAGTTTTGGTGGGGGTTTTTAAGGGTTTTAGTTGTTAAATTAAGGTGCCACTAAGAAAGAAAGTACTTTAAAAAATAGGCATTGGACATAGAGTTCTACATTTGCCAGTTCAATATATTTATGCTCCCCAAAACACTCCTGCTTTAATGAATGCTATTTTCTCCCATGAGACTACCTGAATGAGTAAAAATTTCTCATAAAATCATAGAATCTTTAAGGAAAAGATCTCTAAGATCTTTGAGTCTAACCATCAACATAGCACTGCCAGGTCCACCCCTAAACCCTGTCCCTAAGCACCACATCTGCCCATTTCTTGAACATTCCAGGGCCAGCCTGTTCCAATGCTTCCCCAACCCGTTTACTCACATGAGCAAGTTCATTGTTCCAGATGGTGTCCAGCCATACCTGCAGTTTTCAAATTGTTCCCTTGGCAGTATTCCTGGACTCCACATTTGCATTGCATATTTTCCAAGGGAAAAAGAGTGGGGCTGCGATTTGTCAGCTCCCAATACTTTAAACATCTCTGCCCCAGCCTTTTCTGCTTTCCGGAAAGATTTGCACCTGGGTTTCTGCCTTTGTACAGCAGTGACAGTAGAATTGATGTAGAAGAGTTCTAGGGTAAAAATGCACCTATAAAATATCTCTCAGTCTTAAGATGGCAAAGACTAGGGCAAGCCTAAATCACTAATTATAGATAAGCTAGAAGGGAAAGATTAATTTCATGCAAGTTGTTTTTTTATTAAAATTCACACTCTGCTTTGGGTGTATGAGAGGAGAAGGAATGTAAGAGAGCTTCCATCCGGAAATGTGAAAAAAATAATCGGGCTTTTTTTTTTCCCAAAGCATCGAGGGCTTCTGTCTTTATTGATCCAGATTTACTGCTATGGAGTAGAGCAGTGCACAATCTTCAGAACACACTGAGTGTTCACAAATTGGCTGAGTGCATGGTACCTCATGACAACACTTACACTCCTTTACTGCAGCGCTCTGAGACCAGGACCCAACTGTATTTCAGAGGAGTAAATAGAGATGGAAATTCCATCACTCTCCAGGTGTTATGGTGGTACTGCAATACTCACTGGGGGGATATTGACTCAGTGCTCACTGGTGCTCATCCCTAATCACCACCTGTGTGACTGAGAAAGGAACAATACCTGTGGTCTGCTCTGCAAAGAGCTGCCATGCTTGGCTGCACATCATTAAATGTGTGGATTCAATGCATACAGGCTGGAGATTTCACCACTAATTCAGAAAGACAATGATCCACAGAAGGAGTTTAGGCTTGAAGTTGGGCAGTTGCCTGGTCAATTTGTGAAATCATAAATAGGTGAAGAGAATGCTACTTTTGTTTTCAGTGTGGTGTTTTTTGGTTTTTGGTTTTTTGTTTTTTTTTTTTTGATTTGTTCTGTTTTTACCTGCTGCATATACCAGCAGATCTGTTCTGCATTTTTTCTGTGCAGCCATTCCTCTCTGCAAACACTCCCTGATTACTTGCAGATTCTTGTGAACACTTTACAAGGGAAAACATGTCAAATGAAAATGGCTTTGCAGCGAAAGCCATGCAAAAGTCAGCAGGTTTTGTTCACTGGGATGTGTGCATGTGTTGCATTTTGGGTTTGATTTGCATGAATTCATGCCAGCTGAGCTACAGGTTCAGACAAGACATCAAAACCCACTCCAAATCTCCCTTTTTATTCTGGCTTCACAGTGAAACCACCACAAACACTTGGCTCCTCTATTTGAAAATAAAAAGGCATGACTCACCACTACTTCCTTCCAGCTTTATGCCATTTCTAACGCCACTGATTTCAGTGTCATTCTGATTTTGGAGAAGTAAGTTGACATAAACTGAAAATGATATAGCATAAAATCAGATCCCTCAGGCTTAAAAGATGTATTGTAATGATGCCTGTTCCTTGACCTTTGTGAAATGAATATGGAGATTTCGGTTCAGTTCCTATTTGCAGGACAGAGCCAGCACTGAAGCCACCATCACGAATGCATCTCCTCTCTGCAGTGCAAGAGCTCAGTAGAAATAGAGTCCTTTACTCCATTAGGACAAGTTTAAGAGACACTGTCATGCTTCTTAGGAGAAGAGGGCATCTCTGGGGTCATCAAACACTGCATTCTGCATCCATATCACACACACATAAAAAATCTCTTTTATGCATTGAAAACTTTTCCCCTAAAGAGGTGTTTTTTTGTTCCTTTTTGCTTGGCAAAAATCCTCTCCAGCTATCAGACGGGTCAGTGAAAAAACTTCAGCAAGGACCTTAGGGAATGGCTTCAGTTTGGTTTTTCCACCTTTCAGTTCTCTGACAGGAACAATAAAATATTCAGACTTTGAACAAAGAAACAATATTTCACAACTTGCAGGATAAACCTGCCACAAGAACTGTCCATGCATTGGGAGCTACATGAGCATCACGGAATCATGGAATGGTTTGGGTTGGAAGGGACCTTAAAGATCACCCCATTCCAACTCCTGCCATGGACAGGGACACCTTCCATTATCCCAGGTTGCTCCAAGCCCCGTCCAGCCCAGCCTTGGACACTTCCAGGGACGGGGCAGCCACAGCTTCTCTGGGCAAATAAGTACTGAGATGATTTTGCCTCTTCAAGAAGGAGTTTTATCCCACTCTTACCCATGAGACCTGATAGTGGCCATCCTTTATCCCCTCTAAGAAGCTTTCTGACAGCTCCTCTTACCTTTCCTTACATTAATGACTGAGATGTGCAGTCAGAGAACTCTTACACCTGTAAAGCACCTAACTACAACCACGTCCTGGTTGCTTAAACCCCAAGTTATTTCCATACAGTCTTGTTGTCCCAACAGTAGATTTAAAAAAAGAAGTAAACAAATTGAAAATTCCTTCTCAGACAATGTTTCAGGCAGTTGTAGTGCCTGTGCCAACACAAAGTGTTGCACCACAAAAAAACTGAGGTGTAGTTTGTGTTTTCTGTGAAAAACTTACCTGATGCCTGGGAAAGATGGTGGAAATCAAATTGTTTTTCTTTTTCTTCTTATGCAAAACCTGATCAAAATGTGTTTTAGCTGGAATTTTCCCAAATCTCACTGAAGACTACCTGCTTTGAAAAGTACTTTGAAGTTTACTGATGAAAAGCACACCTGGTAGTAGCTGAATACTGTTATAAGCATGTCAGACAGGAGATCTGTAAAACTTATATTATTTCCTGCCTTATTCTTACGGTGAAGAACACCACATATTTCTGTTTTCATTTATCTTCTATTGCTTGAAAATGTCAAATCACTGTTAATAGTGAAAGTGTGCAGTTTGATACTTTTCTTGCCTATGTATTTATCTTTGCAGACCACAGAGCACCTTTATTATTTTCACTGTCTCTAGCCAATGAAAATTGTCACCTTTTTTCCTTGATTTACACATAGACCTCTAATCATAAACCATCTTAAAAAGAAAATGTGTGAGGCTGTCTGCCAGAGCTTTCAGAAAGAGCTTGTCAACCCAGCAGCCATTCCAAAAGCAATTTCCAAAAACTTAATTTTGTTGGCCTTAAAGATATTTGTACTTTAAAACTTAACTATTAGTTTCACATCTGTATTCTTGAGGGGAAGAAATGCAGACTATATGCTTTCTGTAATAAACTTACTTTTCTCCAGAAAAAAAAAAAAAAGAGAAAAACATTTTTTTAATATTTCTTTCACATGGAAATTCTAATTAAAACTCATCTAATTTTAATTTAGTTGAGCAGGAAACCATTGGATGTCATGGCTGAAATTTTATTTTGTAAGGAGAATGAGTGTGAATGGGATTACCTATGGAAAATATGGACAGGAAATGCTATTATATATTTCTCACCCAAGACATTTTTTATCATTTTTTGTGCATTGTCTATATTTTTATAGGTTTATATATGCACACAATCACACACGTATATGTATATATAGATATATCTCTCTCTGAAAATTTTGTGTGGGTATTTAGATAGATAGAGATGTATCTGCAAAATTAATATCTAACTTGAAAGGTATGAAAAAGATGAATTCTTCCAAGGCAGCTTTGAAAGATTCTCAATATGCCATCATAAGACAGGCAAAGTACATTTCAGCTTTGCAAGTTTATTACATGGTGATTTGCTCTCTCTGGGAAGGGATTCGCTCATTGGATGAGCAGTTGAGTGTTCAGAAAACTTTTATTTGAAAACACCTATCTCCCTAGTCTTCCAAATTTTATTCACAAGTATCTTGTCTCTTACTACTTCCAGTATTTCCTATACTTTCCATGCCCTACTTTTGGCCCCAAATAGCTGCAGACATACCCAGGACTCAGCCTTATCTGAGACATCCCCGAAATTATTCCAAGAGGTATCAGATGTCAGTGAGGGGGGTTTAGATTGGATATTAGGAAATATTTCTGCACTGGAAGGGTGGTCAAGCATTGGAACAGGCTGCCCAGGGAGTAACCACCCTGGAGGGATTTAAAAGACACATAAACTTGGCACTTGGGGACATGGTTTAGTTGTGGCCTTGGCAGTGCTGGCCTAAAGGTTGGACTTGATGATCTTAAAGGTCTTTTCCCACTTAAATGATTCTGTGAGTCAATGAAGAAACTTCCCCTGTATTCTTAGCATTTCCTTTATGTCATATACAGCAACTTAGAA
>VZTE01006493.1:0-87515 GCA_013397775.1 Eulacestoma nigropectus
TGGGGGCCACTGAGTTTTCCAGTGATTTTCAGGGTTTCTGTCTGCATGCCATGCTCCCTGGGAGCTGGAAATCAGCGGATTGTTCCATGGCTAGAGTGCCTGTCTCCGTCTGCAGGGTGCTGCTCCCGGAGCCAAGGCCATGCCAGACCCTAACACACTGTCACGATCCGCTCGAGACGAGCGGGGGTCGTGATGGTTCGTTACCCGAATCTCAGAGTGCAAAAGAAACACCAATGGGGAGAAGTGTAAATTTCAATCAGCACAGTGTATTTTATTGCATACCAACGCGGTGTAATTGCGATAGAGAGGGAGAGAGATGTAGGGAAACAAAGGATAGAGAGAGAGAGAGAGGGGTTATAGCTACCAACGGCCAGACGGAGTCCTCTTGATCCGTCGTCTTCCGTGGGGGGATCCCGACTGGGGTGTTCTTAGAGAGTCCTTTTATAGTCTTTTGGAAACGAGTGGCAGCCGGCCAACAGGTGAGGAAAGTCTTTTCGAAGCGAGGGGCAACTAGCCGAGAAGCAGGGGGAGCAAGTCCCATTGTTTCGGGTTAACGGCACAGAACAGGTCATGTCCCGCACTGCTCTTGGTCTGGAAACAGCAGGGTCGGCATGTCTCCTTGCACACCGCACTCAGGCATGTGTACCGATCCCGACATGTCCTGTACTGTTCTTGTTGTGATGACAGCAGGACCAACGCAGCTGTGTTTGGCTAGCTTACCACCTCGGCCAGGCCCAGGCTCAGCGTCTCGCTTTCTGCAGATGATCGTGAAGCAGATGAAGGGTCTTTGGGGAAGGGTCTTCGGACCGTCCCTCACACACACCCCTCAGAGCACTGCCTGTGTCCAAAACACATTTTTTTGTTAGGACCTGCCAGGAAGCTAAAGAGTTAGGGGAGAGAGATAGCTGGGCCATCAGATAGGGCTCCAAAGTAACACAATAAAGAAATAACAACATTAAGGATAAATAAATGAATAAATAGAAACTTTGTGGACCCACTCCTGGACAACTGGCCGAATTTCAGAGCTATCCTTTTTCTCCTGCCAAGTGAACGTACTGTGTGCTGCTTTCATTAGCTGTAAAACAAGGAAATTTATCACTGCATGGCTTTGTAAAACAGATACCCTTAGTTGGAGGGTTTTGCATGTCTGAAAAATACTATTTTTAGTAATCTGCAAGGTGTCAAGGGCACTGATGTCCAGCCTATTTTAACTGAGAATTCAAGGAACTCATCTGGAGTTTTTATTCCAAGAATAAATGAATTATTTTATTCAGAAGAGTTTCCAAATCTGTACGGCTTAGGCCTGTGATCATGTATTAATGCCCATGCTGTAACAGAAACGAATGCAAAAATGCTTTTCTCCACTCGGTGGTGCCAGCTGCACAGGGAAAACATTTTCCCGTACTGGATCTGTGCAGCTCAAACTGTTCAGCAATTGTGCTCTTACGGACATAAAACACGCCCAAAGCTGTAGCAATTTCAGATCAATTAAAATCTTTAGCTGCCTGCTGTATCCCTACGAGACAATATTTTTCCAAGGTGATTTCCTGGGTACTTGTAAGAAAAGCACTTGACTAGGCTTATGTATGCTAACGTGGTTCCTTTGATAAGGAAGCTGATGCCTGTGCAGTGCAGTTTTGCGTAGGAACTCAGGCTCCTGGCGGGACAGGACAGGCAGCCAGCTACCTGGGTGAAGTTTTGAATAAGCACCCCAGAGGGAGAGATCTGCTAAACTTCTCAAAGAACCTCAAATTCCTCAATACTAACAATGCATCTTGTCAGGGAACAGTGCCTACCATTTCAGGATAAGAGAGGAAATCAGTATGTGACTGCAGAGAGTGATTTTGATTGATATCTAGCACTGCAGCTTGACCTGATCCTTTTTTTTGAAAAGGTCTCTTCAAATGCTAGGGAGTGAATAGTAAAAATAGGTAGGTTGTTAAGAAGTCCAGGCAAAACAGCAGAGTAGTGAGCTCAGGCCCTAGCCATCCAATGTTCTCAGAGGTCTAGGAATGGCTCAGCCATGACATCCTTGTCCCACACTGCCTTGGCCTGGAATGACATCTATGACTTCTATTCTACTTTATCCTGACACTCCCATTCATATGTTTCTGACTGGGATTTATTTCACATTAGGGTTTTTTGTATGTCAGAATCTGAGCAAGGATATCCATATTTGTCTCTGAACCCTTTTACTTTCCCCATGCGTTGCATAGCCCATAAATGGTTTCTTTTCTCCATACATTACTTGCTTTGGCATGAATCATTACACTGGTTTGTAGGTGCTGTTAGCCTCTTGTGCAGCACAAAGACTCAGGACTAACCACTTCTCCAAGATATCATCTAACAAGAACAGCTTGAGTCAGAATGGCTGGAAAAGGACCTGGCGGGGTTGGTTGACATCCAGCTCAAAATGAGCCAGCAGTGCCCAGGTGGCCAAGAAGGCCAAGGGCATCCTGGTCTGTATCAGCAATAGAGTGGCCAGCAGGACCAGTGCAGTGATTATTGCTCTGTACTGGGCACTGGTGAGGCCCCACCTCGAGTCCTGTGTTCAGTTTTGGACCTCTCACTACAAGAAAGACACTGAAGTGCTGGGGCAATGAGACTGATGAAGGGTCTAGAAAACAGGTCTTATGAGGAGCAGCTGATGCAGCTGGGGTTGTTTAGCCTGGAGAAAAGGAGGCTCAGAGGAGACTTTATCGCTCTCTACAACTGCCTTCCTTTCAAGGACATTGTACCAAGGTGGGGTTGGGTTATTTCCCATATAACAAGTTATTAGGACAAGAGGAAATGGCCTCAAGTTGCATCAGAGGAGGTTTAGATTGGATATTAGGAAAAATTTCTTCACCAAAAGGGTTGAAGAGTATTGGAACAGGCTGGCCACAGAAGTTGTTGAGTCACCATCCCAAGGGGGTATTTAAAAGGTGTGTAGATGTGGCACTTGGGGAAAAGATTTAGTGGTAGACTCGGCCGTGTTAGGTTTGTGGTTAGACCTGATAATCTTAAGAGCCTTTTCCAACCTAAAGGCTTCTATGACTCTAAGAATTGAAAGCGTTGTAAGATCAGAGTCGATAAAAGAGCATGAGTCATCTCACCTATTTTAGCTATAGCAAATATCAAGTATTACAACTTTTGCTGATTTTTCCTCTGGCTGACATCAGATGCTGTCAGGTAAGAGGTACATTAACTGGGAGATCCTGAGATCCTGAGAGACGCAATGCAAGCACAGTGGCCTCCCTCAGCCACCTTCTCAGGGAAGAGCGTGCAAGTCAGAAATGGATTTTGAGTCCTGCAGGATCACAAAGACTCCGGAAAAAGGGAAATTCCAGGGTGTTTATGTAGTTTTGCTGCTATTGCAAATTCCTACTTCTGGAGTGTGAACTTACGTCCACGTTTGAAAGGACTTGATGGATCACTAGATGTGTACACAATGTTATGTGTGGAGACTGAAAACTTTCAGGGTGCTGTTGTACGACAGCGTCTTTCGACTTTGAGTCAGTTTTTGAGATAGTTGCTCTGTGGAAACAAAGCATGGGTTTTCTTTTCGGCCTTTAAGGAAAAAGACTCTACTGGCCACTGTTTGTGGCCACGTATGGCCCATACCTTGTATAATACCTACCAATTACTCAATAAGCATGTAACTAACTTTTATATTGTTGATTTGTCCTGCCTGCCCAGGGCCTTCAAGACCCCAGATACACATTACTAAAGAGGTAATATCCATGAAAATTAAATACTAGTATCAGAAGCAAGGACATTTTGTGATCTCTGTTGTCAGTCACCCAAACCGCAGAAGCTTGGCTGGAGAAGCGAGACATTGGCCTTCAATGAAATAGCTTTGACGTGGAACACCAGTGTGACCAAGACTAGGTTCTCCTCTCAGAGAGTTAGCAGTGAAGAAACCAGTTATGAAACTATAAAGAAGAAAGCTAAATGCAAACTTTGTGTTAAAAAACAGTGCAGGTGCTCCTCAGAGAGTCTGCATACTTATCTGAGAGGCCAGGAGTCTCACACAAGACGACCTTGTTTATATGAATTTTGTGGTTAAGCCTCATAAATTGCCAGGTGCCACCTGGATTTGAGAGTTCTGTATTGTGTTCAGTTCAAATAAACTGTGGTTAGCACCACTGTTGTACAGGGAGCTCAGAGGGAGAGGGATAAGTGAGATAAACAGCACTGCAGTGTCTTTAAAAAGCAGAGGGAACACAGAGGAAAGCATGCATGAGAGAGAGCAAACAAGCTTGACATTTGGAACAAACGGGGCAGATATAGCAACAGCTCTACAAACTGACAGCGAGCTGAAGGTAGGCTAGCGGTATTAATGACAGCATCCCAGATGCTTGTAGGACATCCCAGTGTTGGTTCCTTGTCCTGGTTTAATGGGCAGGTCAATGATTTTATATGTGCTTCCTCACTTCAGAGGTTGTTCGGTTCATTTTGGTGAGCCTTTTTATAAAGCAAAGTCTTCTTTGATATGAACAAAAGTATTGCAATCTTGCTTGTCTTCAGAAATGTATGAAATACTGTGATCTAGGGGAAAAAAGGGATTTCTTTTCCCTTTTCAAGAGCAAAAGAGGTGATACTGAATACAGCTGTTTGAGTTGATTAAATAACCACGGCTGGAGATTCACACCTGGGGTTCCCTCTGTAAGAATCTGAGCAGGGTAGGCAAGGTGAAAAAAGATTGTTCAGCATGACCCCCAACTAGAATAACAGAAAACAGGCACATTTTGCATGAGTAGCAGGAAATATTCCTAGCACTGGGAATATTTCTTGCTCTCCCAAGAGAGCTGCTGTAATCTCCACTGCCTGGGAGCTAGACAATTGAAAAGCATTTGATGAGTAGCCTGTTGGCAACAATTAACTGCTGCAGAAGGTGAAGGTCTGATAACCTGAGAGGGCTTCTTTGTCATTCATTTCTTCCAGGACATGTTCAATGAAAGAGAAGAAAGGAAAAAAAATGCTTGAACTTTGCTTTAGCATGGGTAAACCCTGTCTGATTCATTTGAGTTGGTGATTAGTAGCAAGGGTCAGGTCATGGGTTTAGAGATGAGTATGGCACTGCAGTGGCACTTACTCAAAAGGTTAGAAGAGCAGAGAAAGTATTAAGTATTTTGCATTAAATGTACTCTGTGCTGGCTGTTTCTTTACAATGACTTAGATATCATCCTGAAGAGGCATTACTCATGGTTTAAGAGATTCTGAAAGTGCTGCTGGTGATGGTAAAATTACACAAAATTGCATAGGGTGTTATGTAGAAGAGAAGGATCTGTGGGCAGTATAGGGCAACTAGGTATTCAATTATTCTGCAGGTGATAGGAACACAGAACTATTCAGGGGAAATGGGTTACTGCTCAGAGCATAAATTTCACCAAGTCTGTCACAAGACTTTTCTTGCAGACAAGAAAGTGAGACAGTAGTAATGCTCTGAATACATCTGTGCACAGCTGCACCTCACAGATCTGTGAACAGCAGAATACAAGCACGCATGTGGCCAGGCTGGATCAGCAATGGACTGCAGGGGACTGCAGTGCAGACAGAGATATTTAGGAGTACAGGCAGCTGGACGGAGCACTGTGGGCAGATGGGGACAGTGGGATGGGTAGCTTGTTCTCAGTGGGATGGAATGAAGAGAAGCTGGGAAGAAAACAAACCTAAATTTTAGTTGCCAAGCCTAATGAATGATTTTAAAGTAAAACTCAGCTCTTCAGGAAAGAGCTAATCAGACTGGTATGTCATTCTGACTTGGAACTTATTTAATGCATGCAGTCCTTTCCCAACAGACTCTGAAGGGCTGTACTGAAATAATGCTTTTTTTAAAGGTTATAGATGAAATAATCTCAGGAACCCTGGGCATCATCACTGTGGACCATGACCTGGATGTATTTCTTTATGAAGGACACCTTCTGAAAAGACACCAAACTGAGATTTCTAGCAAGTTATGTCGATTGCTAAGTGATGATATAATCAGTTAAAGAAACCACAGCCATGTCATTTCTAGTTCTAGTATATTGTCTTAAGGTATAGTCTTCCTCATTTTTATTACTCACACCAACCAGATCAGTAAAACCAAAATAAGTCAGAAAACATAAATGAATTTTCTCTATACTGTTTGTTTACCTTGTGCACTTCTCACAGCCAGGTAATGAAAAATAGTTTAGTCATTCTTGTTGTTTCTATACAATTTTATATTCTGAGTCTGATGCAGTAGCAAAAAGTTTCCGTGTTTGAGGTGAAAGTCTTGTATTTATTTTTATACACACCATATTTCCATGGAAACCACACTGATACTACTTTTGGCTTCACCTATATGAAAGCTAAAATTGGGGTCAAATTTAAACAGACATTTTCAGATTTCTAGTACCAGTAATTCTTACAGATACTCAGCAAGGTACTTAAACAGACGACTGATGTACAATGTATAAATATTCTCTCTCGATCAAATCTGCAGCCAGTATGCATTGCTGTATCTCCTTTGGAGTTCAGGGAACTGTAGTGCTTTGCATCAACAGAGGATATACTCCTGCTTTAATGGAGCTACTCATATTCATTAAGCATATGCTAAAGTACCTTGCAAAACTGGGGCCTGACTAAAGTCTACACTGGGATTAAGTGGTATGTGCTGCTCTGCCCATGTGGAACGCCATGGATGAAACACTTCTGACCAGATTCAGAACTAACAAGTAGCATGAGAGCAGTCGTTTTGCTGATTTAGATAATACAGCATGAACACACAAAATTCTACCTTTCAGACACCAGTTGAGTTCAGTTTCATATTAAAAAGATCACCAACTTTCCGAATGTAATGCTGTTGTCTGTAGTAGCTTTACTTAAGAGAAGCTCAGTCGAGCATAAGAAGGAAGGGGCAGATTTGGATGTTTATTACCAGATAACTAATGGCTTCATGCAAGGTGCATAGGTGATCAAATAAACATGTGATGCCTCAGGAGCAAAGTCAAAATATATTTGGGAATTTATCTGATATATTTAGTGGACAGCCTTTTCTGGGCCTCTCCGTTCAGCAGATGTCTTGGATGAGTAATGTACTTTCAAAGTATTTCTTAGTTAAAGTGATTAGAACTGTTCTATTAAAAATAATGGAATTATTATTAATTCTGGAAAATAAACTAACTTATATCTTTCTGTTTCTCAGGTGATCTGGTTTCTGTGAGATTACAGATGTCAGTAGCATCACAAATGGACCTGCCTGAAGAACTTCAGCATCCGTATACAAAATTTTCTGAATGGAAATTCAAGCTCTTTAAATTGCGTTCATTTGAAAAAACACCCTCTGATGACAGCCAGCACATAAACAAAGATCAGGCAGAAGAGGCTGTTTCTTCAGACAAAGAATTCATCCTGCATAAAGATGAAGCATTGCCAAGAGGAGAAAAGATGGAGTTAATGCACAATAGGCAGGGACTTGAGGAAGATGCCCATGCCATGAAAACACAAGACAATAAAGCTCATCAGAACAATTTGAAGCACCTCTGCCGCATCTGTGGAGTTTCATTTAAAACTGATTGTTACAAGACAACTTACCCAGTGCATGGCCCAGTGGATGATGAAACTCTGTGGCTTCTGAGAAAGAAAGAAAAAACAGCAACCTCTTGGCCAGACCTTATTGCTAAAGTTTTCAAGATTGATGTGCGAGGCGATGTCGATACTATCCATCCCACTCAATTTTGTCACAACTGTTGGAGTATTATACATAGAAAATTCAGTAATACTCTATGTGAAGTATATTTTCCTAGGAACAGCACAGTGGAGTGGCAACCGCACTCCCCAAATTGTGATGTGTGCCATACTACCAGACGAGGAGTCAAGAGAAAAAGCCAGCCCCTAAGCATACAATGTGGCAAACGTGTAAAAACCACTGGGGAACGTGCTCGGCTAAACAGAGGTGTAAAGAACCAAGCACAGATAAACAACAAAAATTTAATGAAAGAGATTGTCAATTGCAAGGATATACATCTCAGCACCAAGCTGCTTGCAGTTGATTACCCAGTAGATTTCATTATATCCATTTCTTGCCAGATTTGTGATCATATTTTGGCAGATCCAGTGGAAACAACATGCAGACACTTGTTTTGCAGAACTTGCATCCTTAAATGTATCAGGGTTATGGGCAGCCACTGCCCCTCCTGCTGGTATCCTTGCTTTCCTACTGATCTGGTAACCCCAGTGAAATCCTTCCTGAACATCCTTGATAACCTGAGTATAAGATGCCCTGTAAAGGAATGTGATGAAGAGATCTTGCATGGAAAATATGGCCAACACCTCTCCAGCCACAAGGAGATGAAAGATAGAGAGCTCTATAGCTACGTAAATAAAGGTGGCCGACCGAGGCAGCACCTCCTGTCTTTGACGAGGAGAGCTCAGAAACATCGTCTGAGGGAACTGAAACGTCAAGTCAAGGCTTTTGCTGAGAAAGAAGAGGGCGGTGATATAAAGGCCGTATGCATGACTTTGTTTCTGCTAGCTTTGAGAGCAAAAAATGAACACAAACAAGCAGATGAACTGGAGGCTATAATGCAAGGGAGGGGATCTGGACTTCATCCCGCTGTCTGTCTGGCCATCCGAATCAACACATTTCTTAGCTGTAGTCAGTATCATAAAATGTATAGAACAGTAAAAGCTGTCACTGGGAGGCAGATCTTCCAGCCTTTGCATGCTCTTCGCACTGCTGAGAAAGCCCTCCTACCAGGTTATCACCCATTTGAGTGGAAACCTCCCTTGAAAAATGTGTCCACTAACACAGAAGTGGGAATTATAGATGGACTATCAGGACTGCCACTCTCAATTGATGACTACCCAGTAGACACAATTGCAAAGAGATTTCGATATGATGCGGCCTTGGTTTGTGCCTTAAAAGACATGGAGGAGGAGATCTTGGAAGGCATGAAAGCAAAAAACTTGGATGACTATTTGAATGGCCCCTTCACTGTGGTAGTAAAAGAGTCCTGTGATGGAATGGGAGATGTCAGTGAGAAGCATGGAAGTGGGCCTGCTGTCCCAGAGAAGGCTGTTCGCTTTTCTTTCACAGTCATGAATATTTCTATTACCCACGGGAATGAAAGCAAGAGGATCTTTGAGGAAGTAAAGCCCAATTCAGAGCTGTGCTGTAAGCCCTTGTGCCTTATGCTGGCTGACGAATCAGATCATGAAACTCTGACAGCAATCCTGAGCCCCCTCATAGCAGAAAGAGAGGCTATGAAAAACAGTGAACTGCTGCTTGAAATGGGAGGCATCCTGAGAACATTTAGATTCATCTTTAGGGGTACAGGATATGATGAGAAACTCGTGCGGGAAGTGGAAGGGCTGGAGGCCTCAGGTTCCACTTACATTTGTACCCTGTGTGATGCAACCCGCTTGGAGGCATCCCAGAATCTGGTCTTCCACTCCATAACCAGGAGCCATGCTGAAAATCTGGAGCGATATGAAATATGGAGGTCCAACCCATATCACGAATCTGTTGATGAGCTCCGTGACAGAGTGAAAGGTGTTTCAGCCAAACCTTTTATTGAGACCGTTCCCTCCATAGATGCACTGCACTGCGACATTGGCAATGCAACAGAATTCTACAGGATTTTCCAGATGGAGATTGGTGAACTTTACAAGAATCCTGACGTGTCTAAAGAAGAGAGGAAGAGGTGGCAGTTGACTCTTGACAAACACCTCAGGAAGAAGATGAACTTGAAGCCTATGTTGAAGATGAGTGGAAATTTTGCTAGAAAGCTCATGTCCAAAGAGACCGTAGAGGCAGTATGTGAATTAATAAAGTGTGAGGAAAGGCATGAAGCCCTAAAAGAACTAATGGACCTTTATCTGAAGATGAAGCCAGTGTGGCGATCGTCATGCCCTGCCAAGGAGTGCCCAGAACTGCTGTGCCAGTATAGCTACAATTCACAGCGTTTTGCAGAGCTCTTATCTACAAAGTTCAAGTACAGATATGAGGGCAAGATTACAAATTATTTCCACAAAACACTTGCTCATGTTCCTGAAATCATTGAAAGAGATGGGTCCATTGGGGCCTGGGCAAGTGAAGGAAATGAGTCTGGAAACAAACTGTTTCGGAGGTTTCGAAAAATGAATGCCAGGCAGTCCAAAGTCTATGAAATGGAGGATGTCTTGAAGCACCACTGGCTATATACCTCCAAGTACCTCCAGAAGTTCATGAATGCTCATAAAACATTAAAAAGTCAGAGCTTCACCATTGATTCAGGGGGTAGTTTAGGTGACTCCTTGCCACTGGAGGTCTTGGAAAACAATGATTCAGCAGAACTCTAAATGTACAGCACCTTTGGTGTTGGGTTTGTGATGGTGTCTTCCTGCAAGGAAGCAGATTCTCTTTCAGACCTGTAGAGGTACAGAGAAGTCTGAAATTTATACTCCCTGTTAAGGTGCTGAAAGGAGTTTATTTAATAAACACCGTGTGTGTTGGGAGTTTCCAAGAGGCAATGCTCTGGTTCATTTGCCAGTGGTTATATGAGATGAAAGCAGAAACAAATTGCAAAGAAGGGTCTTCGTTTTGTTCTGGTCATATTGTTTCTAAAGGATAAAATCAAAGTAAACAAGGTTTTATAGAAAGTTTTAGTTTGGAGAGAATACAGTTCTGGAGAGTTATGACAGTTGCAAAAAAGGGAGCATGGCTGTTTGTTTTGTTTGAGTTTTTAGAAATATTTTGCTATTTACTTTTCAAGAGGGTTTGATTATTTTCTTGATTGTTCTTTGGGTTTTATAGGTAAAGATTTGTCAGTGAGACACTTGGATAATTGTTTTGGTATAATGTTCAGTTATTTTTGTGTAACATACTAAAGATGCAAACTTTGATGTCGCATACTCTAGAAATATTATTATTTAACATACATATTGTAGTACAGCTTAGGAGCAGATGATAGTATCATCATGCTAATTTACTATATGAAGATATAGGAAAGGTAGCTGAAGTTTTTTAAAGATATTTTTATCATAGCCTGTTTACTCTGAAATGCAAACTTGTACTTGTGCTCCTAAATCAGGATTTACAGTGCCTTGTGGTTATCTCATTATAAAAAATACATTTAAGCTCTGCTGTGTAGCTTGTTGCTTCATGAGCATTTTAGACTTCTACGGTAACTTCAGTATATAATACAATTTGCATTTGTACAGTTTTATTGAATGAATTCCTGGCCTCACTGAAGTCATCAGTAAATCCTCATTAATACCAGTAGGTGCACAGTTTCACCAAGTGACTTTAGTCACAGCAGTCCCATTTCCCAGGGGATGGTTATTACCTTGATCAGATACATGCCAGTGGGATATTTCCCTGACTGCTGCTGTATCTGATACCAAAATTTTTCACACCAGGGATATACCACATGCACAGCCTCATTTTCGAAATCTGTAAAAGAAGGATAATATTTATTAATCTCAGATAGTTGCTCACATGACTAGTTAAAAAGCAATAAACTCTCTTGAAATTTCTGCCTACCATATTTTTCACTATTACAGCAGTGTTTAGTTGGTATTTGTCTTTCTGAACTGATATTTAGTACATTCATAATTCATAAAATTATGACTTTATTTCACTGATATAATCATAAAACATACTCATGTACCTGAGATGCCTCCAAATCATCCAGCCTTTCAGATTTGCATCTGTGGCTAGGGTGTTACTGTGTTTGGAGTAATGTTTCTGAAACAAGATTAAATGCGGAAACAATCAAAGCACGGATCTAAAAGAATCCACTTTTTTTTTTTCATTTTGATGTGGCAGAAGTTGGTTTCTGAGTGTAAGTGAGCAACAAATTTAAAAGAATTAATGGTCTGAGGTTTGTTTTGTAGTATCTTGTTCATGTTGTTTACTATATTCCTAAGGGTCTGGCATTTACCATTTATGGACAATTAAAAAATAGAGTTAAGTGCTAGTAATTAGTAAAAATATTAATGTTATTCTAATTATGTCTTTCTTTTGGTTTCTATTAATTAAATCACTATTTAAAAAATACTCTGTAATTTAGGATTTTGGTTTAACATGATTTCTTTAAACATAATTTAACACAATGTCAAAATCTGCAGTTGGAAATGTCTTTTTTTCTAAGCAGTCGTAAGAACTACAGCATCTTTTCTATGGTGTATCATGTATACCTGCACTTACTGAGTGTTCATTTCTAGATTAATTTTTTTTTTAATTTCTTTGAAAACAAATATTTCCTATATAGCATAAAAACTAGTTTTACATAAGTATCATTCTTTACCAAAAATGCAGACCACAAATAGAGCTGTTTCCCAGGGAGTATAAATAGCAGGCATAAAGAACATTCTCTAGCAGTTATAGTTTTACAGATAGAGTTTTCATATTTGGTCAGCATATATTTCATTATACGAATAGTTGCAGACTTTCCTTTTTTCTCTGTATGTATATTTGGGACAGCTGTTTTACCTTATGTTATATCCTTGGCTTGGTTGAATAAATTAGGGATCTGTTTAACAATCTTGACTCATTGTGATTTTCACTCCATTTAAGTGGTATCTACAGTTTCCATTGCCTTTTGCACAGGAGTGAATTTCCACCCCAAGTAATCCATGGCAATGCCTATGTGTCGTGGAGTGAGGGACCACACTTTGTTAATTTTGCACATGTACTTTCAGTGACTCTAGCTGAAACACTGTCAAATTCCAAATTCAGTTTAACAGACTGCCGATATAACAGCAACTGATTTGTCTCACTGTCTTCATAAGGGCTGAGTAAGTTTTATCCTTGTGCATAGGATTTCTTAAGACAAGCCTTATATCCTGGGGTAACTCATCAAAATGAACAAAACCTGAGTGGGGACAGAGAAATGCAGTGGCAGGTGGCAGTATTCTTTTGGGAAATATTTTAAGCCATAAAGACATATTTCACACTCTACCAGCTCTGGGCAGGATAGCTGACACAGAGAAGTACTGCTATTTTTTTCCTTTTCTGTTTTTTCAGACTTGAATCTAGTTTAATCTTCTATTTCCCCATTGCTGACATCTTCTGTAAACCAGTTGAGAATTCTGAGCTCATTAGAACAAACAACACTGAAGGGGTAGGTACCTGCAAGTGAAGCTTTTGTAAACAGAGCTGAAATAACAAAGCTGCACACACGGAGCCATGCACTGGAAGGCAAACAAATTCTGACTGCAGACAGGTGCATCATTTGGTTATGCAGCCTATTGTTAAGCTTTCTGACTTTGAAGAGGCTTTAGAAATATGGTACTCTTCTATTCATGGTACTCTTTCAAACCTTCACATTCTCTTTTTTACATTAATAACTGGTACAAATCCTTCAGTAATTCACAGTAAATAATTACCACCTTGTTCTGAAATTGTATTGACTGTAGTTTTTATACAATCACATTATGTATTTTGTTTTGTTTTGTTTTATTCAAGGGCTTTGTATTGTGAATTGCCACATTATAAATGATGTGAACTATGTTAGAAGCCATGATCCTGCTATCACATATTTTTTTTTTTCCTCATAGGAATAATTCTATTGTCTTTAGACAAATCAGCTCTGACTTTTAGTCAGGTAGCTCAGAAACAAACTCTAGAGCTTTACAGGATCCTAATTTCTGACTACACTGAGTTATTTGCTTTGTTTCACTGCAGGGCTTCATAATTTTACTTTTTCTTACTGTATTACAGTTTCTTATTTCATTAAACCAGTTTAAAATAAAGATCTTATAAATATTTAAGTCTCTGACTTTTTATTTCTTACAGTTGTTCCAACAATGCACATAATTTCCTGGTGGCAGTCTTAGTTTCATTCAAATTGTGGATACTTTTCACAGTTAGACTGTTCTAATACCCAGAGGCAGCTGCGATTTCAGCCCTGTTCGGGAAGTCACTAAATTAACACAAATGAAGATTACTCTGTGAATCTCAGCAGTCCTTTCAGCACCCTTTTTCACAGGCAACTGTTGAACACTAAACTGATACAAAACCAGTTTGATTTAGTCTGTAAATGACTTTTGGTTCATTTACAAATACCATCCCAGATTTTACGTAAAATCAGCCTTGCACTGTTATCACCATGCTAATACATTGTGTCTTTACTGGTTTCTGTGCATCCTTTGCATCAAAGTTTGGCTCCTCACTAGAGGTTGAGCTGCAACAATTAGTTCCAATCTACCTTCCAGTCCATTATTTGTAGCTTAGCTTTGTTATACTTCAGAAATATCTTTCTTTCTTCCTTACAATAATATCTACAGGCTAAAAGATTTATGTAAATCAACTGGTTTGAGTGGAACTAATGACGAGCAAATTAAGCTACCTGATTTCTTGCATAATCAGATAACCAGACATCTAATATCTGGACTTTGTATCACTAACTTATCTTTTTCATCTGACCTCAAGTAAAAAAAAAGTTGGATGGAAAGAAACCAGATCCCATATAAAGCAAAAAACTAAGCTTCAGAGAGTTTTCTGGTAAATTATGACAATTTAACTCCTTTACTCCTAAATCTGTAATAACTGACTGAATTTTACTTTCCATGTACTCCTATGGAGTAAGATGAAGACCAATGAGGCCTGTCACTGCTCTTCTTCAGAGTACTGTTTCAGGGGACTGAATATGCTGTAATTGTCAAGCAGTTGACCATTTGCAACTCCTAAGTGTTTCCTTAAGTGTTTAAGGAGCTGTTCTACATTTTTCATCAAGCTTAATACTGTCTATGATACAAAAAGACACATTAGAGAAGATTTCATTAGCAGCTTTTCTAGCAGCATCAGGAGAGAGGTCAAGAGGTACATTTTTAATGCTCTTCCCCTGGAGATAGGCATTCTGAGCAAGTGGACAAGTAACTACCACCTCCACAAAGGAGGTCCTGCACATCTGTGGAGTGGCCAGTGCCCTGTTCTTCCTGTATATGTTTATGTATTGAGAAAGTGGAGAGTTTATAAGGTTATTGTCTTGCTTTTTCCCAAAGTAAAAATCGGCTCCAGTGCCACAGTGTTCGAAGCAGAGACAACAAATTGGAGTTTGATTTTCAAATGCTCAAGCCCTTCCCAAAAGTTAGTCTTGTTTGAAATGGAATAGGGTAGGAAATCAAATACAGAGGGAGCTATAGCCACCAATCAGGAAAAAAAAGTAAGCCAATCCTTCTGTCTTTAATACATAGGTTCCAGCAGTAAATAACTTAACAAATTCCTTTTCAATCTGAATTCAATATTTTCCTTCTGCTTTGGGCTCCCACTTGCATTATTTCCACTCCTTTCAATGGTCTCTTGGTGCAATGAGTCACTCTGAACTGTAACACATGCTTTAGTGCTACCAGTAAAGTTTGTGCTGTGCCTTTCCTGTAAATTAATCAAGTACTTCAAGGTCCAAGCACCTTTCAATAGCAGTAAAATCCATATATTGTTCTCATAGAAGTTGATAATAGCAATTCAGTGTTACTAAAATGTGTCTGGGAACCATGATGCTGCTGATTGTGATTACAAAACACACAGGTCAGTTGGATGCAGATACAACAGAGATTTACTTCTGCACTCAAATCTACTTCATTTTATCTGTTAATTCTAACCTGCCTTAGCAAGAAACATCTTTTATTGATTAGCTGGTTTTAAAGACAATGAATGCGTTTAAAGTACATGACTCAGGAAATTAGGTACTTTCTGCAGTCTTGAATGCCTATCAAGTGTCTTCTTTCCAGGCTGAAGTTTGTATATCTCTTTATGTTCGAGTCCTTTCAAATATTTTCTATTTTACTGACAATTTCTTTTTCCTGCAGTAGCTACAGTTTCTGAGCTGTGATTTAATGCTGCTTGTACAGCCTTTCACTGTGAAGCTGGGACATGGATTAACCAAGTAATTTCCCCCTCCTACTCAAATAAACTGTGCATTTAAAAAAGCACAGCTCAAACATACAATACACTAAAGTTATGGGCCCAATGAGGTATAACATAAAGTCTGTCTGTGAATTGCTTTTTTCATAGCCACAGTGTTAAAGTAAAGAACAACAGCTCAGGTAAGAACTAGAAGGGGCCACCATGTGTGTTTGTACTTGACTCATGCGGACCATCTGTTGTCAGCCCCCAGGGGCTATGGGAGTCGCAGCTGCAGGACTCAGTTCTGGAAATTCAGAGTTGCTCCCAACACGCTGCAACCACATCACCAGTGCCACAAGGCTTTATCTCAGGCTGAATACCACTTCTGCTAGGCTGGTGTCAAGCTTTCCCTTTACAAAACGTTTCCAACCTTTTATTTGTCTGCACTAGCAGGAAAATTTGTCATAGAGTGTGCTGTCCAAGGAACTTCAGATAATGATAGTAACTGAGAGAGGTAACAGCCAAAAACTCAGACTGGGTATTGCCAGGGATAATTATGGGGAGCTCAATAATTATGGGGAGCTCAATAATTATGGGGAGTCCTTTGTTGTTTTAAAATGGCAAAGTGGCAAGTGGTGGAGTTTTGTTTTGTGAGTATATTGTCCCTTTTTGTTGGTGTTGTGATGATGTGGCTTTAATGTTGGTATGGATTTTTTCTGTTGATGTAAATAAGTGCATGATGAAGGTATACTTTAATGACAATTCAGCTCCCTAAGACCTATGACTAACCTACAAAAGGGGACACTGACTATTGAATTTCATTAGTTTGAAGGAACTTTACATGAGCATGATATTAACTCACTCCTTGGAAAAACATATAGCACTATATACTCTGACCTTACATAAAGTAACATGACAAAGGAAATGGGAAGCTGGCATTGAAATCTATGAATTTATACTCATATCAGGCTGTAGAGAGGGGAATCAGGGTGATCTACTTCCTATTTGGAAGCTCGACCCAAAAGGTTGTAAATGGAAACTTCGTATGGTTGCCGTTTACTTTCCTTTGCTGTTGACTTGGCGTGGCAAGGTTTTAAGGGGAGTACTGTGCAGACATGTCTGTGTTGACGGGAATACTGTGCTCCACACACTGCTTTGTAAAGGAGTGGCTGCTCAGGGTCTGCACACAGTGATCAAAATAGCTGACAGCTGCTCCTGTTTTTCTTTTTTATGCAGGGATCCAGCATGAGAGTTGGACTGTGAATACTGAGCTATTATTGTTGGCTCACAAATGTTGAGCTGCTGGTATTGATTTTCTGAAAAGATGTCTGGAGCAGTAATAAAAATAAAAAAATAAAGTCAAGAATGATGAGGCTTTACATATAGCCAATAAAAGAATCCACAAAAAACTTAGTAAACTCTTGGGCTGTTCAACCTTGACAATGTCCTTTTCAATCTGAATCCAATCTTCTCCTCATGTTTTGAGCAGCCAACTGCATTTGTTTCTACCCTCACAATGCTCCACTGGCTCAATGAATCACTCTGAGCTACAGTTTGCACTTCTCAGCTTTCATACTCTACACAGTCACTCTGGGAAAGCAGAGAAAGAAATGGGTAGTGGAGGGCCTGGAGTAAATGATAACATCAGAAGGAATTTCTTCTGAAGTCAATGGGAGTTCACAGCATGGGGTGGCTGTGAAGCTAGACCCCTTATCAGGCTTCATATGGACCTCCCAAGCATACATGCTGTCCTTTTGTAAACCTTAGGATTTACAGTGTTTGATTTACCCATGAGTACATGAAAAAATGCAGTCAATTTTATTATAAACTTTATTACCTTACTGAATTTTTAAAAATACAAACACAAAACAGTTGATGATTACAGTAGTTTAAAAAAGCAATTTAATTTTTGCTGAGATGATATTCTACAACTGTAGCAAAAACTGGCATATAATCATTCCAGAACTTTCAAAATAAAAAAATAATTATTCAGAATTAAATGCTCCATATGTACGCTTTCCATAAAGGAAGTCCCTGAAGAAAACTGACCCTCAGTGTCTGAATATTTCATTATTTCTGACACAAGGGATTTAAGACACTACTTTTGTTTAAAAGCAGAATAATTAGTCTCATTTTATTTCATTACACCAATATAAAACTGGAGTAATGCAGCTATAAATTAGGTCAAATATTTCTAGAACTACTGACTAAGATAAAAAATTAAAATGGACAGTATAATGTTCTTTATGGACAGATGGTAACAGCATTTACTACACAGGATAACGTCTTATCCTACCAGCAGTTCCATTAAACTTACTGGGGAGTAAGTTATAGCATACAATACAGCACACAGTTTGCCAGTATCTGCCTGTGTGTTTGCACAGTGCCCTTTAAGATGGGGTCCCTGTCTGGGTATTACAAAAATACACATAAGAGACAAAATTAATTAATGTGCTTTGAAATGTAACAAAAACATTGAGATAACTGAAATAAGAAGACCTCTTTGAGCTCCAACTGCCCACTTAGCTTCAACCATTGTTGCCTTTGACCGTGATTTCATTTCCTCCCAGGTGAATACTAATCAGCAGTGTAAATCTATTCAAACAGTCTCCGAAGAAAGGACTTTTTCGTTGACATCGATAACTTCATGGTTTTCTTTCTGCGCAATGGTTTCATGGGTGGCTTTTTCAGGCACACTACCTTTTGGGGAGTCTGTAGCCCTTTATTAAGGTCAATGTGCTTGTTGCAGAAGTACTTGACATTTGCTTCTGAGAGACGGAGAAGCATGGTCTCTGAGAGATCCATACACTGCGCATGGACCCAGTGGCCAGCCCCACTGGAACACAGGATCATTGCAGGCTTGTTGAGTTCTGTCGAATAGAAAGGGACCCAGGTGTTAATGTCAATATTGCAACTGGCACAGCAGGTGATCCAGTAGCCCGTTTCTGATTCATCTTCTTCATCATCTTCATTGTAAGTGTCAGCATCGTCAACGTCAAAGCTATTGGCTTCAGAACTAAAACAAAACTCCTCTGAGTCTTCAAATGGAGTGGAGTCTCCAGGGTCTTCACTTGACGTCTGACTGCAAATTTGTGTTATCGATTCTTCTTCCTTGTCATCTTCTGCTCCTTTGCATCTCAAAATGTAAAAGTAGTTTGCATCTGGGATTAATTGTTTGTTGGCCCCTGGAATGCCCAGCAAAACAGACCCTTTACCCATATCACAGCCAAACCACGTCCTGCAGTGTTTAATATCTGGTGTCCACTCTGGGCTCACGCTTTCAACAATCTCTATTTTACTATCTTCCAGAACTATGGTGTTACACACCAACCGTTTCTGGTTGTCAGAGTGGTAGCCACCGACAAGGACAAATTCAGTATCACTGATCTGGGTCACTATAGCACTTGACACCGATATCCCCCCTGGCAGGATGGTGCAGGTCACAGCTGGGCTGCCCAGGGGCAGATCAATTTTTAGCTTGTACAAGTTGGGAGCCCTGGTGTTATTTTGAAGTGAGTGGCCTCCCAAGATGTAGATTGTATCATCTCTGGCAATTGAAACGTGGAAAGAAAGTCCATCTTGAAGCTCTGGAAGGATGTATGATGTACAGCATCCAAACTCAAAATCAATGAGAAACACACATGGCAAACAGTCAACTACGCTGTTCCATTTTTCAGTGGTTCTTTGTGCAAGAGGAGTATACGACCTCCCTCCAAACAGAACACTCACACTTTTTCCCCGGCTATGAACTACATTAATTGTATGCCCATATCTAGCTTCAGGGACATCTCCACCTAGGTCTTTCTCAATGCATTCGAATGTCATTTTCTTGCCGGTTTTGCTTACCAGACTCATAAAGTAAATCTTATCAGAAAGGTCATTGTTAGGTGTTTTACCACCATGGATGATATACTGGTACTCATCAGCCCTTGCATCACTTCTGAGTGTGCAAAGAGCGGGGTAGCGGAGAGGGGGAAGGTAACACGAGTCTTTAGAGAAGAAGGCAGGTTTCATTTTGAGCTCATTCTGCTTTATATCGAGGAGGAAAACACCAGTGGGGCAGGATCTCTTTGGCCATCCTTTCTGACCAAAAAAGAAAACATGCCCATCAAAATTCAGGAGAGAGAAGCCCGGCTGAAGCAAGGACGAGTTACTGACGGTGGATACCATCTGCAGCGACATTTTGTCTGTTGAGTGCGCCATACTGTGGCTGAGAAAATAAAGCAAAAACAAAAACAGAACAAACATGCATTAGATCCTATCACAGTTATTTAACAGAACTTGAATAAATCGTATAGAAGTTGCGCTGCAGGTCACGCTCTGAGACCCAAAAAGACACGCTTTTCTGTGACTCAAGACATGAATCAAGCATGAGCTCTACACCGGTCCCGCGGTGTTTCGGGGATTTTGTGCACACCACGGGCTGCTAGCACACGCAGCCGGCACCCCGTGCGGCCGCAGCCCTGCGCTGGGCCGGCTTCCCGGGGCGGCTCCCATGGGAACGCGGCACTGCGGGCTGCTGGGGCCGGTAGTTCTCGCTTGGCTGGGCTGTCCTGCCCGGTCCGGCCGCCGCTTGGCTCGTCCCGGCCGTGGGGAATCGGGTGCGGCGGGCTCAGAGAGCCGGCGGCGGTGAGTGCGGCCGCGGGGCCGGGGCCGGTCTGCTGGCGGCGGGGTTCGGCCCCGGGGCGGCCGGGGAGGAGGGAGCAGCGCCGGGGATGCCACAAGCCGGGATTTCCTGCCCGTTTGTCGCCCCGAGGCGGCCGAGAATGCCGGGCTGGAGCCTCCCGGATGCCGCAGGCCCGGGGCCCCTCGGGTGCGGGAGCCGCACGCGCCCGCGCCGCCCCTCGCCCCGCGGGGCTCGGGCTCGCCCGGGGCCGCAGGAGCCTCCCGCCCATCCGCTCCCGGCCGGGAACGTGCCCGAGGGCACCGCAGACAGTGCGCTGGAGCACGGGCGTGCGCTCAAACTTCAGACTGCACGTTTTGTTTACTAGGAAAACGTCAGGATGTGTTGGCTGCATTTAGAAGCAGGCGGTGCCCGCTGTCTCGCCAGCCGTGCAGGGCTGCCTGGAGCGGCACAGGCCGCGGGTGCCGGCGTGAATCTCACGCTTGTGCTGAACAGCCCCCTCGGGATCGGGGGGCTTGCGAGTCCCCCTGCCGCGGGTCTTCAGTGTGCTCGAACTGTCTTTCATCTCTGCTCTTGGCTCATGCTTTCATGAGTAGGTTTCAAGGGGTATCTTTTACTTTTATAAACCTGTTTGTTTCAAGACCGAAAGCAGTTTATGTAATCAGCCTGGATAGTGACTGTGAAAGAGCTTTGGAGAACACAGACACCAGGGAGGGAAATAACTGCCTGATTCATTGGCACTGGCCCTTCGGTGACAGCAGAGTTGTGCCCTTTAGTAAATGTCCAAAGTTCTCTGTCCCAGCCTTTGCCAAATCCCCAGAATTTAAAGATGTGAACTAAATACTAGAAAAAACCTACTAAATCCTATGTTTTAAAGTGTAATTCCTTTTTTTTTTTTGAAATCTTTAGGATTCCTCTTTTCCTTATTTCTGCTTTTCATTTTGCTGTAACAACAAAAACAAGACACACAGGCTTCCTTTTTTAAGGAAGGACTGATATCTTCTACTTATGTGACATCAAAACCTGGGGGAATCTGAACAACATCGTGTGCAGGAAGAGTTGCTGTAAAAGCGTGGGGACAGTGACTACATCAATTGCCATGTTGTACCATATTGCTGCAGTGCCTGCCCTCAAACTGCTGTGCAAACTGCTGTGCTAAAATAGAGATCTGCCATGGAATGTTTTTCAAAGGTGAGATGTTTTCAGGCCAGAGCACACAGACAGAGTAGGCATAGCCATTACTGAGTCTGTTTGAAAAACAACCCGTGGAATGGCTGTCCTATGTTGTGGAATCATCTAAAGATCATGGTTGAGTTCTGTTCACTGTGTAGCCTAATGTCTCTGCCCTAAAGGCGGTAGTCTTTTCTACATTTAGATTTCTTTTCAGAAGTACTGCACTGTAGGTGAAACTTAGTTACAAGTTAATTAAATTAGTGAACCCTTTTCTAAGCATGTCAGTATACACAGCAGGTTTTGTCCTTATTATGCATAAAGAAAGACTTATGAAGTTATTTACCTTCAGGTGATACGCTAAACAGGAATCTGCTGCTTGTTTCTTACAAGCATTCAAAAATGGCATCTTCAGAGGAGCTTGCACTAAGTTTGGTTTACTGGATTAGATGTCATTTGTCTCTTCTTTCATCTTGTCTGATTACTTAGCTTCTTTGGTTTTACAGGACCTTTAGAAAAGTATAATGTCTTCCATACTGAAGATGCCATGAGAAAATTTCTGTTCTATATGAGAAAATTAGAGTTCTTTATTTTGGACCACTGGTGTTCTACATTTGACTGCTGGTTTATGTTTGAAGTCTACGAGAGTATTAAAAGTGGCAAAAAATTTAATTGATATCTTGGTATGCATCTTATGTTTTTACATATACTTGAAGAATCTCCAAATATGACAATTATTAGTATCCACAATGCCACAAACTGTTTCCCAAATACTGAGCAGTACTTAGTTCTGAAGAATTTACAGTCTGAAGAGTCTGTAGATGCAGAGTGGAGAAAAGATCAGTGGAAATGATTTGATTGATAGACACACAGAATGTACTGGTTAAGCACACTTAGACATACTTCCTTGTCATCTTGTAATATTTCTTGAACTTCACATAAGCAAACGGTTCAGTAAGTATTGGAGGGAATATTTATCTGAGAATTTTGGACAGAAGTAGCTCCTCAGGCACTGGCTGGAATTGCTTTGGCTTTCCATGTATTTTCACGCTAATTACAGTGTGTTAATACAGTGTGGTTGCTCTTTGGCTATGCTAACCTCCACCTCTAACCTTCCAATTCCACCACTGATTCCTTTGGGCCATGGCTCATCTAACCGTGAACAGCTTCAGGAAACCCAAAAGGTAAAGATCTAACCTTATAAGCAAAGAGTTTAAAGTGCTTTTTTGTGGCTTTATGCTCAAAACTGTCACTGTGGAGTTGGATTAGCATTACAGCTAGTGCAGAGGGAAACAGACAAATGCCTTTGTTATGGTGCAACACAAGATACTGGGGAAGAGACACTACAAGGAGTAAAGAGGAATAAAAAGAGAAGGGTAGAGTTACAGAAACAATTACCAATTGTAATGACTTGAGTCACGCTTCATCATATTTGGTGTTTTTATAAAAGGTTAAGATGTAAGGATTATACAAATAAATGAGAATCTCAACATTACTTTTATAAGCCCCCTATTTGGGAAGCAGTAGAGACCTGAGCTAGAAGCTAAGCTAACCAAAAGAAGAAAACTGTTATTCTCCCCGTGTTTATTTTGAAATCAGACAGTATTTTGAGCAGATTTTTTCAGGTAAGAGTTGTTTATATGTCAAGAAGAGATTATAAGGAATTCAGATTTAGATAGCTGCATTGGGAGATACATTTATAGAAGGATCAAATGAAGAAAGAAGGTGTTTTTTAAAAGCACTAGCTAATGTAATTTGAAATGTGCTTACTATGGAAATAGATGGACATAGTTACAATTTTGGATGGTGTACCGTTTCAGAAACTGTATTAGGTGTTCACAGAGAAGTACAGGATGAACATCTTTTAGAGACAAGGGGGTAGCACTGAGTGACCTAAACAGCAAGTGTCAATTCGTATACCTTTGGATATTCTTCTAGCTTCTCCTATGGAGGCAAGTCTCCCATTGGTTTTGTCTCCTAGGTTCTAGTAAATCTAGGCTTTATAAGATGTCACTAGATGACAATGTTTAGGCACTGAGTTGCTCCCAAACTGTGTTTATTGCTTATTGTCCTCTTTGACCGTGTGCAGAAATTTTTTGTTCACCTATATGCTTTGCCTGTTACCCAATTAGGCAACAAAAACATTCTAATCAGGAGAACAATGACTAATCAGTGCTGCTGTTTGGTGTGACATCTCATACATTTCAACATTAAAAGTATTATTTGTAATAATTTCACAGTAATTTGAATGCTAGGAAGTAATGAGTGATGAATGAGTTGATCTTATGAACTGTAACAAACACGAAGAACCTTTTTTCATTTATACAAAAGATATTTGAGCTGTACTGATTGGACACTGAGAGAATGGAATGCAGGATGACATGGAGTCTTAGTTGGTAAATACCCATTGCTGACCATTAAATTAATTAGTTTGCAGTTATTTTGGCATGAACACAGATATCTGTGATAGAATTAAATTGATTTTACAGTATTGTATTTTTTTTCTCTGACAGATCTGTTTTTTCATTTCCAAAACAGAAAAGCATACCCCTGACAAGCAAATGCTGTTTCCAAATTCTCCACAATCAAAGTCATATCCAGACACACAGAGAGGTTTGAAGTCCTCTATAAAGAAGCTTAAGGAAGGCAATTTTTTGTATAGTATTTCTCAAAACATTTTTTAAGTGTATAAACCAAGTTTGTTTCGGGCAAAACAGTAATTTAGACATACCTGGCTGATAGCAGTTTTTTGCGTTCTCCGTAATCTTTCTGTGTAATTGGGGTTCAAATGTGAGCAACGTGAGGAATCTTCTGTGACAGCACAGGGGGCTCGTGGCATGGAGAGACAGCCTGATGGAGGGGAATCTATCTGCTTAATTTGCAGATGTGCTCCTGAGAACGCGATCTACTGTGGCTAACTGGCTGTGACTGTTTTTTTTTTTTTCCTTTCCTCTCTTGTCTTCAGATGGCACAACAAGAAACCCACCAGCCTCCAGAAGCTTTAACTCTTTGCAGTAGAACAAGCTCAGAGTAACAGCAGATGCCTCTTAGATTGTAAATATCTCAGCATACGCTTCTTTATGGTTGAATTTTTTTACACTGTTAAACCTATCAACCTTGTGATCATCCTCAGAATTTTTCAGTGCTATTTTAAAATGTAATTTAAAATAAATTTTGAGTTAAAAGAAAATATAATTTCAATTGGTAGTAGAAGAAAACTTGCTGATTGGCACACTACTTTCCCCAGGAACGCTCTGCTGCAAGCGGGCAGTAACACTGAAACAGAGCAAAGGAAATGACAAATGCATGCAGTTCACTGAGTAAGGGCTGACTAAAGGTCCAACTCAAAAGTCCACTGAAGTAATTAGAAATGTCTTTTTTTCTACTTCAGTGGCCTTCTGATCAGACCTTGAAAGACTAATAAAACTTTGCACCCTTCTGTGGCATTTTTCATCAATTTTGTGGTGCTTTTCTCCAGCAAAAAATAATGAGAGACTGGGAAGTCCACTGGGAACATATCCTTTCAACAGCTAGCAGTGCTGGGGCACAGAGGATAAGCCACTTGCATAACACAGCACAACAAATAAACAAAAAAACCTGGAAAACAATTTACTCTTCATAGCTCCCTGCTTTTGTTTTCCTGGCCCTGCTTCACCCACTCCTGAGTTACAACATCTGCTGCACAGTATTTTAGAAATATCTGAACTCTCATTTGAAACTGCTGTGAGAATAGAAATAGAAGGAACTTGAAATGGAATTTGATTAGTACAGCAAAGCAAACATACCAAATGTTTGCAAGAATTGTCTTGAGACATTGAATAACTGTAATGCAGATAGGATATGGTGATGTTTCTCATCTGAAATACAGCAGTGCTAAGGCACTGTGCCCTGTAGCATCCATATGGGCCTTTTATTTCTCTACTGAAACAAAGATAAAAGGAGACTGTAGAGCAGAGTTGAATGCTGAAGAACTTCCCTTAAATTTAAGGGCATTCAGATCACATTTATTTGTATTTTCGGCAGGGCCTAGATAATACTTGACAGCTTCTTATCTAAGTGTTTGACATATTCTGACCCTTGTTAGGGTCTGTGATCAAAGATCTACTGGCAAAAAAGATACAAATATTTAAGTGAAAAATCCGGTCCCCCAGTTGTGTCACTTTAATATTTTACATTCGTTTTACTCTCTTTCTACCAGTTGACGTGCCTTATCTTTAGAAATTCTTTTTCCAATTACTGTGGTTGATAAGATGGAGAAATTGAAGTTCTTTGGCGTGGTCTGTCCAAGCTGCTCATTTTAGCTGTCAATGACAAAGTGCTTTGGAGAAGCTGCAGCAAGTAGCTTCAGAATAATGTATCTACATGGTAGGGAAATTATGTTCAAAACTGTCCAGGTCATAGCAAGAAGATCTTGGATTTCCATCCTGAATTTAACTGGCAGAGAACCCATGTGAAAAGGAATAAATAGACTTTTCCTTCACAATTTTTATATTAATAACGTTGCCATAGGTATTATGTTTTCAGCAGATTGCTCACTGTTACGGAAATGCTTTATTTCACTTGATTTTCTTCTTCTACAATTAATTTCTTAAAAGAATACATTGTTTGCATCTCCTTCATCCCAAATCATTCCAAATTGCATTGAGATATTTCCAGGCTTTTCAGCATATTTTCTGCCAGTAAAACACAGTCATCTCTGAGCTGAAATGTAGCTGGCTTCCTGTGGGTTGCAGTAATGCACTCCAGCTCAGCAGGGAAAGGGAAGGCTGCCTTACTCATTTGTGTAGGGTTTGCCAGCCAGAATGCAAATATGCTGGATATTTAGCCAGGACCCACAGGCTGAAACCTGTAAAAAAGGGCACAGGGAGTCCAGCATCCTACAGTCTTCAATTTTCTGTCTCATCTAAAACTGACAGTAAACAGTATTTAACATGTGAGGGAGAGGGCTTTATTTGGAGGTCTTATCTAAAATATCTGATTGAATCCAGCTGTGCTTTGACTGTCATATCCCGGACAATTGCATTCCAGGGGGCAGTGGCTACCGTGATTTGGACGAAATGTTACCCTTGCTGTGGGCCTCCAGGTTGTCTTTAAAGGGAGCAATACTCTTGAAGCCATTGGAAATTCATTTTAAAAAAATTCTGCTCAGGTATGGGGCTGGCATAGTAGCACTGAAATCCAGCAGGATCAATATGCTTGCTTGCAATTAAAGCCCTTGGATATATCCTTTAAAAGCTCATACAAGCTGGGCATGAAAGGCACATGTTTTTGTCCATCTAAAGGTCAGCTCTTAGGCTCAGTAATGCACTCAGGCAAGCAGATGCAGCTCCCATCCACACAAATTGCTGATGCATTAAGTGTGTGCCCTTAAGGCCTCCTGCTGAAGGCAATGGCAAACATCCAGTTGATTTTAACAGGATTAGCTGTCATAGATCACGTTGAATTGCGAGATGTTGGAAGGAACCTCATCTGAAAGTTTTTGTCCTTTGTAACTTTTAGTTTGTTCCCCCAGGTGGGTTGACCTGCACCTGCTTTTGGCCAGAACTTGGTGCCTTTGGGTTCGTTCCTGGACCTCTGCCTCCCCACAGGTGGTGGTGGTAGCAGGGAGGAGGAGGGGGAAAAGTAGGGCAGGACAGTAATGCAGGGAGGGCTTTCTTCTGCAACTGTAGATTTGCAGACGTCCAGACAAGCAGGAGGCAGTTTCCTGCCTTCAGGAAAATGGGTAACCATCCTCTGCTGTCTGACTCAAAATGCTTTATGTCTTTCTCGAGCGGGAATTCCCAGAATCACTCCTTTCACTTGGCCTGCTTTTAAAGTGGCATCCTAGGATGTTTGTTAAGGCAGCGACCACGGTCCATAGCTATCAACAAGCCCTTGTTAAGGACAGGCTTGAGTTCCAGCTTTGCCCTCCTCTTGGCATCGTGGGGGCTGATGACCCGCACTGCAGGCTGCAGCTCAGCGTGGTGGGTGTAGGAGTGCCCTGCTGACATCTGCTTTTGCAGTGTGGAGGAAGCACAGCTTTCTGGGCCATTTGTGAGGGTGTTTCTGATGAGGCTCTGCTTTCATGGTTGCATAAGCAACTATGACAGGCTGCCAAAAGGGCAGTCCTGCATCCTTCACTTGCTCCCACTGCACGATCCCACTGTCCCCTTGTACGGGCAATCACGATCGTACAGCTGTACGGCAGATCAGAAAACATGTCTTTAAAACAGAATATATGCATTTGCTCTGTTTACTCTCAGGTTATGTATTGCTAGTTTATTTGGTCTGCCCAAGACATGGGCTGGAGTGGTAAACCAGGACGTGAAGAGGAGGTGAAGGTGGTGGCGGCCTTTTCGGGAGCAGCCAGAACCTAGATAGACTTAAATTGATTCTGAGTGCACTTGTCTGATAAAATCTCTTTCTTTTTGCAAAGGTGCTCATTCTTCATTGCTGTAACAATATTGTTAAAGGTGCAGTTACTGTGATAGCTCTATAGGGAAAAGAGATGGAGCATTGTCCAGTGGTGACAGAGTATAAGATTTAAAGATAGTGTATTTATGTTCAATCTGATTTTCGCAGGCATAGATTATAAAATCTTGATAACAGATATACCTAGTAGATGTTTTCCATGAACCTGTGGATGAGCTGTAAAAAACCCATGTATTAATCAGCCTCTTTTTAAAATTGAGAATGACTTCTAGGAGAGCAAATTCATAGCGTGAAAACCTGACTGGAACCTATGCCAGAAATGCTAGTGCAGTATTTTTTTTTCTCCAAAAATTAAACTACATAGGATTTTATTGAGTTTGCACAGAGGATTAGCTTATTGCTCTTTCCATTTCAAAATTCATAATGTTGATTTTTCTTTCATTGCCTCTATTGTATTTTAAAGAAACATAAAGCATTTAAAAATGCAGCATAAACCAGGAAGTCCACCACTTTTTGTGTTGTTTAGTAGAACTAATCCCTGTATAATTGAAATCATGCTAATACTCACTTGACCTGCCTCTGTGATTCAGTGCAGAGATTTCTGATTTGTCTTAAACTGCTCAGAAGAAGACAGCATTTTGAGAAATAAAATTGATTTTGCACAATCTGCTGATGATCAGCAAGGCTGAATGAATGATCGCCTCAAGAAACCTCATTAAAGTCATGTGGATGGATGAGCAGGAGTGAAATGCAAAAAGAAGAAAGCATAGTTGCTGCTTGAGTGCATCACTTACTGATATTTGACTCTAAAAGTATCCAAAGCCAGCACAAGGAAAGGATCAGATACCCTTGCTTTACTTTCCTTGAGACCTCCAAGTTAGTTTGATTCCTTTTGAGAAAAAAGAATAATAAGTTTTTGATTTTGGTAGTAGCTATTCTTTAGCAGAACAATGCAGTAATTTCATTCCTGGAAGTGTCATTGTATCCACTTTATAAATTGAGGAGGATTCCAATCCATTATTGTGTATTTTTTCATTTTTTCAGGACAATTTAAAGGAGTCATTGCCTTGAGGCTCTGAATTGGGTGATTGCTGAAGCCGTTTACTTATGTAGAATCTAGTGATTAGCTGCTTAGCAAAGGTGAGAGTCTTCTGGTCAGCCCGGTTTCAGCTGTTCACCTCACAAAATGTCTCTGCAAATGACACAGTGTGGTGATCATATAAGAGAGACTTTGGAATAAAGTAGGTCCGAAGCAGCAGAAAACAAAGTGGAATGAAAATGAAAAATGCCAAAACCTTGGTGGGTTGAGATGAGTTTCTGAGCACCCCTCTTGTACCATCCGTCCTAACCACGTGTTCAGTTCCAGGGATAGTAGGTATTCCCCACATACCCTCCTCTGCACTTGCTTTCATTTAGGGCCATGTTACAGCATTGGGCAGTTCTTCAAAGTGATTGAAAGTGGGGAACAGGTAGTTCTAGCTGCCAGTCTCTCCTCTGTTGTTTGGGAGAGTGGCTGTTTTTCTGACAGAACCTAGGCTTTCATTAGGACCTAACTGGTTTTTCCTGTCCGTGAGGAGATGATTCTGTAGACCTCAGTAACAACCGTGCAAGGGAATATCTGAAGTGAAGTTTCCCAGATTCTGTAGGAAGCAGAAGCTGCACAGCAGAGTAAGAATTGAGATATATGATTTTGGTACCACCTGGTCTGAGTGCTGAAGCTCAGGCTGATGATCTAGTGGCTGTAGAGCATGTCATTCACTGAGAAAGCTGTCATGCAGCTGTTTAAGGGATACGACTATGCCCCCAAACTGCATATTAATTTTCTAGTTTACTAGAGCATTTTAGGGTGAATTGATCTAAGATTTGCTGTCAACTATCCACTAATCTGTTTTTAAATAATTTAAATTTTTGATGACTCATTTTTAAAATCTCTTATTAGCAATAATATTTGTTTGCTCTTCCTTTTGGGAATATTTTTAAGTTTATTTCATTAGTGTTTTAAGGGACTTGGAGATCCTAGACACCAGACTCCAAAGAAAAACATATAGTTATTAACTTTTTCTTGATTAGATAGGTATTTTTTTTCTTTTACAGTAGCCTTACAAATCATAGCACTATTGCAAGTTATGATTTTAGTAACTTAACCATAATGAGGAATGGAAGGTACTGTTTACCTCTCGAAGCCCTGTAATATACATAAACAACTCTTGAGAGTCTGGTGAGTTATATTCTGCTTGGTCAGTCCACAGAGATTAATAATGGTTGAATTTTTGTGAAACATTAGGAAACTTTCGGTCATGTGGGTGTGCATGTATTTTGATATCTTCAGAACATTAGTCTTTCTTGGAAGCAGGCAATTCAACAAAATTGAGCTTTTATGTTTGAAGTCATGCTTTATTTTCTTTCTGGTCTCCGAACAATTCTCTTTCGATCTTATTTAACTTAAATATCAGGTTGGCAACCTTTCCTTAGTATAGTTGATTTGAAGTTTTGCTGAAGAATTAAGCTTTCATTCCCAAAATCCACTTGTTAGTACTGTGGTAAATCAAGAGAGGAAACACAGGAACACATGCAGATCAAGCACATGGTGTATAATGCATTCTTCCATCTTGGTCAGGTTTATGTGTGTGCACTGATTCTATTAGTGTGGACCTATGTGTATAAAAAATAAGTAGTATGGGTAACTGATATCATGCAGCTGTTAACATACATTTAGCCAGCTTTTATGAGTAAGGGGCAAGGTTAACTTCAGCAGAGTTCACCGAGGGATGTTTCAGGCCACTGCTTCTGTAGAGCCTGGTTAAGTGATGAAGGTAGGCTGGAAAGCTGTTGCTGTGTGACTGGAGAGTGGAGCTTCTTCCTTCAGCTGTCAGCATTTGTTTCCTTCTCAAGAGTGGTCCTCACACTCTTGTGTGGCTGTACAGCTCCAGCATGCTCTCCCTGTCCTGTGTGCTGCCTTAGTGTACACACATACAGGTGTCATTGTGATTTAACTTGTGGTCCAAAATCTGGGTTTGTGGCTTTGATGGTACAGTGAGTAGTGCACCTGGAGATGATGGATTCAGTCCAAGTTTTGAATGTACAGGTGTGTCTGGGTTGTCAAATACAGCATGCTGATGAGGGGTGTCGCTGTTTCTGCAAAGAAGGCAGGGGTTGAAAGACTGAACAACTTAAGGGAATGAACACCACCAAGAGAAGCTGGCACTTCTGTGGCCCATATTACCCAAGGTCATAAATTTTGAGCATAAATGATCATAATTTCTCCCTTTGTACTTAAAATTTCTATATCTACGTGAATTTTTGGAGAAATGTTGAATAAAGTTCCACTGACAAAATCAGAACTTCCAAGGAGAGAAGAAAAATTTTACTTTCTAGTGCCCATCTATGTGAACTAGGGACTTTTCTGTTGATTTGTGTTCTGCCTGCAGGTATATATAGCTCTTTTCTTTCTATTGCAGAAGCAGCCTCCTAAAGCAGATATACCTGTTCAACTTTCAAGGTGTGGATGATCATGGGAGAACAACTGTTGAAGAACAGCATCCTTGATCAATTTATTAATAGCCATGAGCAGTCATATGAAGAATTTCTAAATACATTCACATATCTTTTGAAAGGTATGTAATTTCCCAAATCCTCCATTAGATACCACAGACAGAAGGGAAGGTAAAAAGAGAAGCAGTAGTATTCAGTGTCTTTGTGCTACTCACCTGCTTTGTAACGTTAGGCAAATCCTTGTGATGCTTTTGTTTTTCCACTCAGCAGTGGGAACCCTAAGGACAGCTTTCTACAGGTTGGTTCCTGGGCTGCTGTGTCTCTACAGGTGGTTAGCCATTTATGCTTGCTTTAGGGAGGTGGGGAAACATGCACTCTCTGGAAGGATAGATCTTGCATTGTTCTGATTGTACATCTTGCATTGTTTTGCTTGAGAAGTCTCCATAAAAGAAGAGCCTAAGGAAGGTACTTAATAGTGATGCCCTAAGATTTTGGCTTTTATATTTTTCAGATCCTGTACTGCTTCAGTGTGTAACTTTAAAACTCCATATAGCCTGTTAGCTACTGTTCTCCCATTCTGGTTAGACATACCAAATCCTCTCTAGGCCTGGATTCAAGGACACCTTACTGTCTCAGACCTTGAAATATGTAAAGTAAGCCTCTGACAGGAGGAGCAAACTTGGGGTAAATGACTTCATTACCTGAAATTGTAGTTGGAGAATTAACCCGGATATGCAAATGGACCAAACTTTTAAAACAATGAGAAACTCATGAGTGTGTGATGCCTGAGATTAGGAGTGTGCAGTTTGGGTACTTTCACAGGTTTACTAACACTAGCCTGCTGTGCTGTGCCTGTGTGTGTGCCTTCTACAAAGTGATTGCCTTCTATGATGAAACAACTACCTGGAGGGATGTGGATATTGTCTAAATCGATTTCAGCAAGGCTTTCAACCCTGTCTTTCACAACATCCTCATAGNCAATGAGAAACTCATGAGTGTGTGATGCCTGAGATTAGGAGTGTGCAGTTTGGGTACTTTCACAGGTTTACTAACACTAGCCTGCTGTGCTGTGCCTGTGTGTGTGCCTTCTACAAAGTGATTGCCTTCTATGATGAAACAACTACCTGGAGGGATGTGGATATTGTCTAAATCGATTTCAGCAAGGCTTTCAACCCTGTCTTTCACAACATCCTCATAGGCATACTCAGGAGGTGTGAGCTGGATGAGTGGACAGTGAGGTGGATTGAGAACTGGCTGAGTGGCAGATTCTGGAGTGTTGTGGTCAGCAGCGCAGGGTCGAGTTGAAGGCCTGTCACTGGTGGTGTCCCCCAGGGTTCAGTACTGGGCCCACTGTTGTTTAACTTCTCCATCACTGACTTGGATGAAGGGGAGATGTCTCCTCAGCAAGTTCCCTGCTGACACAAAGCTGGGAGGAGTGGCCCATACCCCAGAGGGCTGTGCAGCCCTTCGGAAGGCCTCAACAGGCTGGAGAGATGGGCAGAGAGGGACCTTCTGAAATTCAACAAAGGCAAGTGCAGGGTCCTGTACCTGGGGACCAGGACAGGCTGGGGGCTGAGCTCTTGGAAAGCAGCTCTGTGGAGGTCCTGTGGGGGGTCCTGGTGGAAAACAAGCTGACCATGACCAGCAGTGGACAAGAAGGCCAATGGTGTCCTGGGGTGCGTTAGGAACAGCACTGCCAGCAGCTCGAGGGAGGTGATCCTGCCCCTCTACTCAGCCCCAGTGAGGCCTCAGCTGGAGCGCTGTGGCCAGTTCTGGGCTCCTCAGGACAAGAGAGACATGGAGCTCCTGGAGTGGGTCCAGTGAAGGACAACAAAGATGACTGGGAGAGTGCACCATCTCTCTTATCAGGAAAGGCTGAGACAGTTCAGTTCAGCCTGTTCAGCTTCAAGAAGAGATGAATGAGAGGGGGCCTTATCCATGTCTGTAAGAATGTGACAGGAGGGTGTCAGAGGATGGAGCCAGGCCTTTCTCAGTGGTGCCAAGCAACAGGACAAGAGGCAATGGGCAGAAACTGATGCACAGAAGTTCCACCTGAACATGAGGAAGAACTTCTTTACTGTCTGGGTGAACGAGCACTGGAACAGATTGCCCAGAGAGGCTATGGAGTCTCCCTCAATGGAGATACTCAGGATCTATCTGGATACAATCCTGTGCAAGGTGCTCTAGGGTGACCCTGCTTGAGCAGGGAGGTTGGACTCACTATAGTCCCTTCCAACCTGACCCATCCTGTGCCAAGCTAACTGGTAACTTGGATGAGGGTACATACAGCAGGACATCAGATAGATGATTAGGCTGAAAAGATCTTGTGCTCTGCAAATGAAATAAAAAAGGGAGCTTAACCTTGATCTGAGCATTGCTAAATTACAGAATTCCGATTCTGTAGCTCAGGTTCAGTTTTTTTTAGCCATGTAAGTCAGGTGCCATAAAAATGAGTGCAAGCTACATATTACTCACAATTCTTTTTACCACTGCTTTGCACTAGAAGTGATATCCTCATATTATTGCAGAAGCACTGTATTTTTCAATTACAGCATGTGGCATGCCCTGTTGATTGGCACTCAGAAGTCTGTCCTGTCCTTTTCCTTCAGGCAGAACTAAGTGTCAGTCACAAGCATTGAGCAGAAAACTGCTGGGGGAGTTGAAGCTGCCACAGAAATAATCTTGTGGCAACTTTCTGTCTCTCCTCCCTATAAAATATAGAAGAGAAAGGAGACATTGGGGGATGAGATAAGAGGATTGAAAATCCAGTTCTGGTCTTCTTATGTATGATTGATACACTGGGGATAGCTCCTATTGTAGTAGCATGCTGCATATCATGATGCTACTTGCAAAAAGCCTTAGCATGTATTTCAGTCACTTTTACTGTCCCTGTAGCATTCACCACTAAAATAATATAAAAGGTAGAGCTTTACCTGAATCAAATGCTTAGAAGTACTGGTTCCTATGATGGTATGAACTGAACAGCTCAGCTTGTTTTCCTCTCACTTCCATTTTCCTTTAAAAGTACCCAAAGTGCTGGTTTGCATTATAAACTAATGACCTGCAAAAATTCTGCTTAAAACATAAGACATAAGTTGTCATCTGATAGATTTTTTATGCCATAACACTGGAAACAGAAAACAAACAAAACTAATTGGATCCCATTGATTTCACAGAGTAACATATTTACAGAAGGTGATTTTCACTTGTGCATGAATTTATACTAGGTGTGTAGTTGGCATTGGAAGGCTATTTTCACCTGAAGTTTCTATGTTATTCTTGAAAGCATCTCATAAGAATCTGATACCCTAGTGATTTTTAAATTTTTCTTCATATGTTAAATTTACACACAGTAAAGCTGTAAAGACTGTACCTTGAGTAGAAAGACCCAAGCATCCTTGACTGTTCTGGCCTAGCTAAAAAGAACTCTTTGAGGCTATAAATAGCCTGGAGTGACCCCCTGTGAACACATTAGAATCTTCTGCTGAAAGTATGGTTTCATTCTTACAAATATGGGAAACAGGATTAAGGCATTTTTACATTCCTGACTTCCATTTGACTTTTTAAGAATTGCTAATATCCTGATCAAGAAAATACATTTTTAGAATGTTGTCTTTTTATTATATCTGAATGTGTGATATTACCTTTGGCTACTTCTGTTCTTCCTATTTGAAAAGATACTCTCTTAGTTCACATAGAACAAGGTCTGGAGTCAAAATAAGTCCTTCTAAATTCTGTGTAATTGGTTTTGTGGTATGTTTGGTTTAACTAGCACAAAGATATGTTATAGCTTAGCTGGACCATAAAATTACATCTTTGATATGGGATTTTAATCTTCCAGATTTTAGTATTCCTGAAAATCCCGACGGTTCTGTTTTTTAAAATGTGCTTGGTGCAGTGAGAAAATGAGAGTTCATAGACTAATTGACAAGTAAATACTGTAGTAAGACTGTTACTTCATGTCTACAGATCTGATGGAAAATGGATAAACATACATAAATATATTTTTAAAACTTTGACCTCAGCATTTAAAACATAGTGCTCCAACAGAACGTGACCTATATATCTTAAATAAAGAATATTTTAAAATTATAGGAGTATTTCCTCCATAAGTGGAAAATTTTTAAAACCTTTTTGATTGATTCTGTAATGGACAGACATTTGAGAGCTAGGTTAAGATTCTAGTTAAGTCTCTTATTTTTCCTATTTAGAGTATCCAAAGTGTGGTTTTTATCATAGGGATAATATTAACAAGACGAATATATAGGTGAAAGGGCTGGTGAACCCATGGGAATGTAATTTAGCAATTAGAGCATGAGTCCAGAAAGATGGAATTTCTCATACTCGCTGTAAAGCTTTGCAGTTGAAGGAGCCTCAGAAGAGCTGAATTTACAAAGGAATGGATGATACAGATTTCTGTAGATGTGGTCAGTGAGTGGTATGTTCAGAACTACACACTTCCTAGAAGAACTTTGGACAAAATCTCATGAAAATGCATCCAACCCTGCTTTTGAAAAAAGTGCCACAGAGGACAAAAGTCTCTTTCAAATCTTAGGAAGAGTGTTTGAAATCTGGTGCAGAGAACTATGATGCTCCAAATTAGAAGGCAGCATCTGCTCATTTTTTAAAACTCAGAGGAAGAATGGGAACTTCACTGGAGCATAAAATACCTCATTTGACCTTGTACAAAAAATACAGAAGAGAACCCCCAAATAGTCCAAGATTCAGAATTTTCATCTAGATTTTAAATTACTCCTCTCCCACTTCTAAAAATACAAGATTCTAGATCATTCAGCTGCATAGGAAAATGCTGCCATGAATAAAATTCTTAGTCAAATCCAAGTTAAGATTTGTATTTTTTCGTGGTTCTGGCCGTTTTAACACTAGGATTAAATGAATTCCATCCCTGCTGTTAATTTTGCTCCTATTTCACACACCTCCTACTGCCTGGCAGTGCGTTGAAGTCCAGGGACCTTGATTAGACCCATCTAAGCAAACCACACCTTGGATCGAAACTTCATAGCCTCAGCGCTGTTGTTTTGATGCTTCTGTGCTGAACAAACTGTCAAGTGGAGGAAGTTTGCAAGTGACTGATCACTTCTGTGCTTACAGGTGGCATACAAGACCCATATTCTGTGTTGTGATCAGATTAACTTAATTCCCCAGTGAAAGCTGGGCAAGGTATTCAGTTCACAGTCCATTTGACTGTAGCTGTCTGCTTCCTTTTTTCATTAACCACATTTAGGGAAAACAACTTTAAACGTCCTATATAAGTGTCAGTGGAGGCACTTTACAAATGTGAGTCTTCACAGCAGAAAGCATAGCAGAGAACTATATAAGAAATGACAGTAAATGCACTTTTATTTTAAAAATGGACCAGTAGGACAATGCTAACCCCAAGAGCCTATGAGTAGATTTGCCAGTAAAAGCAACTAGACAGTTCAATAAAACTAATCAAATTAATCTGTCATCCCCAGAGAACTGAAACAGGGCATGAAATAGGGAAACAGCATCAATTCAGAGCTTTTTATTGATGTGCTGTGCTGGATCGTTTGATAGAATTGGTTGGGAGACAAAATTTGCAATTTTCTATTGATCATAAATTCAGTAGCTATCTCTATGTAGCCTTTATTCAATATAGTATAAAATCAAATATCATACAGAGCCCCTAAATGTAGAAAAAATCCCAGACATAGAGATGCAAACTTAATAGATTATTTTTGAAATAATAATAACTGATCTGTTTTATGGATATTTGTTGTCTTGGTATTTGCTCTGCAAGATACTTCATCTCCATTTTATAGACAGAAAAAAATAGGCCTAAAGAAGGGAAATGACTCGTGTGCATTTGCGCAGTAGCTCAGTGGCAGCACCAGATAAGTACAGAGGCACTCAGACTCCTGGAAACGTGGATAGCCCTTCAACAGTAGGGCTTCCCTGATAGCAATTCATTGTTCTTTTCTGTGATGCCTTCATTACTAAACAATTTCTAAAATTATTTCAGATGGAAAAAAAAAAGTATTTTCATTCTCTTGCATAACTTAGATTTTCTAGAACATAGAAAGGGAAATATTTAGTAATTTTACTGTTGCTGCTTTGGTGCAGGTTCTATCCTCTAGTGGCATATTGGCAGTGATTGAATTGTAGTACTATAAAAAGCAGTACACAGAGTGAACTATGCTGTACCTCATCACCTTGTCTAAAAAGGCATTGTAGTGCACTAAATGCAGCTATTGGCTTGGTTTCATGTTTTGCAGTGGGATGCAGAAGCCCTCTTTCCATATGTGGGAATGCAAATGTCAGAGATCAGAGCTGTGTATAAGTGACTCAACAGGACAGTCAGAAACAGAAGTCGAGTGACCTCACGTCCAATTTAGTGCTGAACTCTTTGAAGAAATTAAATAGGAAGGCCTAATTTCAAGAAAGTAGGTATTTGCCTTAAAAAAAAAAAAAAGGCAGGCTTTTTAAGGATGCCTTAATGTTGTGATTATAATGTCCAAATTCAAGCATTTTCAAAACTCATGGACTTTCTGACATTTTATTTTGTTCCCACCTGCTGTCATCTTTTTATATTACTTTTTAAGAAAGGAATACTTTGTATGGAGATGTCAGATGCTTTTAATTATATACAGTTTGCTTGTTTCTTACAGCACTTATCTACTTACCTATTAGTGCTGAATTCTTCTAGGATGCAAGCCCACAGAAAGTTTTCATAATTGATTCTGCCCTGATTTATTAGTATATCACATGTTCTTTTAAAGCTCTCCCAACATACGTATTTAATGTAGTTTCCTTGTGCTGAGGAGAACTTTAAGCATATTTGCAGTTTCTTCGACTGTCAGAAAAAAAAAATACAACCAAAATCAAGTATTTAAGAAATAAACTCAAATAGATTCTGTTTTTCTTAGCTAAGATTCAAAGTATGGCTTAGTATAACCCGAACTCAGAAAGAAGTCTGGAGTTCTTGTACGTCTGTTGAAAGAAACAGGATTTTGCTTGTACAAGCTGCTGAAATGATGAAGTGCACACTTGGCCTTGTTATTTAACCAATGCCATTAGTATTCAAATGGAGAAGGTATCCAGCAACAACACTGCTGAGCTGTGAAAGAATCATATGAATTTTTAAATGATCAGATGGGGTGAATGAGGAATAAACAGGAAATATTGCCCGTTTTCTAACACTGAGACTATAAAAAGCACAACAGAGCCATAGATACTGATACAGATAAACACTACATTAAACCAGAACACATAGGTTCCATTTAGTAAAAAGGGAGAGATACAGTAAAAAAACAGTAAAACTTTCGAAAATTAAGAGCTCAGTTAGTTTTAGAGAAGTTTTGCTGTCCATTAAGCTAGAGCAGATGTGTGAGAGTGGCTGAAATATACTTGAGACTAGCAATCATTCATCTTTCCCCTGAAGGAGCACATAAAAAAAAGTCCTTTCCTGACTTATTTTTAAACATACTACAGTAAGTATCCAAAAATGCCAGTCAAAAGTAACAATTGACTTAAGAGTTTACCCTTTTATGTTAGGAATAGTCCCACTGAAATTACTTGTCCCAGTCCGTGGAATAAGTATTTATCCTAGCTGAGGAGATGATATAGTAGAATTTCCTTAAGAAATTGGTAAATTTAAATAAAAGAATCAAGCCCATATTACTGATAATAGTAAAACTTGACCTTTTTTGAAGGGAAAAAAATAGCTGAACAATACTTTGTGCTGATTATTTGTAATTTAATCAGGGTAAGATCAAAGACATTAGGGGAAAAGGCTTCACCAGCTGAATTTTTGTGTTACAAATATTAATTTGCACACTGAGGTAAGTGTTTTAGGCAAGTTATTTTCTCTGCTGTAGAGGAGTTCTGCTTGCTCAGTGCTACTGTGAGATCACTGCCCTCGAAATTAGTGTGGATTTTGCTGGAGTAAGATTGGAATGGGCCTTACAGGAATTCAGGTAGTTATGGGATACACAATTCAGATGCTGAGTGTAGGCAGATATGGTACAGTATCTATAAAACATCCACTGCCTTTTGGCTGGCATCGGGAGGCTAAGCCCTTAGATTCTTAAAACAGGACTACATGATGAAGTTTAGGTGCCTAAATTACACCTGAATTGTTCTTAATTTTGGATAGGCACAGGACTCTAATACTGAAATCCTCCGGGTACATACTGTATGGGATAACTGGACCTTTTGTGTTGAAAACTTGGACAAACTTCATTGATTTACAGCGATTTATACATAAAAATACATGGAAACAGAAAAGTGTCTGGTGAACATAAATAAGAATGGCTTTTTGGGGCTAAGTAACTTTTAAAACTCTATGTTCTATTCCCAGCAGGACAACATACAAGCAGAGGGAGGCTGCAAATTTTGGCTGAATTACTGCAGAAAATGTGGGAGCTGCTTTGATTGAGTTACCAAAAATTATTAGAAGGCTTTAAAAATTATCTTCTCAGCAAACTGGGTTTTCAGCCATGAAATTTCTTGTTTTCCTCTTACAGCTTGTCATTTAGGGTAAATGAACTCAGTACTGTACAATGGTTTACATAGTTGCAAACAGGTAAATGCAGGTAGTTCTAGAGGATGTTACCACCTTGTGAACATGTCAAAGTGGTATTTTATGGAAACATTTCAGTGACAGCCCTTTTTCTTGTTCTAAATTGTTTGCCGGTAGTATGTTTGAAGAATGGAGAAAGTGAATGAACATGACATTTGTACTTGTGACCTCTGTTCAAGACAGTTATTATGGTACTGTGAGTAAAATTGGGTTTTTTTGTTCAGGAGTCCTGCAGAAAGTCACTGCAATATTTGAATTCCAGGTTTTCCATCAGAGCATAACTTGGAAGAGTTTTAAGGGGTTCATAGGCCTTCTGCTGGCCCTCAGTCCAGGATTTGAAGACAAAAAAGTAAATTGGAACTTAAAATAGTAGCTTTGCTATGTGGGGTTTTTTTGGTTGTTGTTTTATAGTTAAAGGGGCTTGTTTCTGAGTGTCAACCAGTTTTTGTTTTTGAAATGAATTAATTCAGTTGAAGAAAGGTGGGAAGTACCTGGTAGTTTGAATTGTTTTATCCAGTGTATTATCCCAAGCCAGGTGTTCTATGGTATGTTATTGATTGCTGTGTCTGGTCTGGCTTTGAAATGTTTCAAACCATGACAATTTTATCATTCTTCTGAGGCTACTGTGTCATCTAAGTGATTTCACTGACAGTAAGTTTTTCCTGATAATACAGTAGCTCTCTTCTCTGGTTTTGTGATAAGTGACTCCATTATTCTTTGAAATATGTGGGTGATCACTAGACATTCTCAAAAAATTCCCTTCCAAATTGGAAGACAAAGAGAATTTTAGGCAATATAGAGGATAGATAGCAGGAGAGAAAAAAATGTATCGAGTTGGATATCCTTTCTGATTGAAACATGTTTCTTAAGTCTGCACCATACTCTTAGTGACACACAATTATGATGGATACTACTCTTGAGAGACTCAGATGTACTTTTCTAGAGACCTAAGTTGGCTTGTTATTTCATTTTTAAGATACTGACAGTGAAATGACTAAAAAGTGAGACAAAATCTGTCTGCAGAATAATATGTGAATCTTTCCATCATTTCAACTTTCCTCCTCTGCTACATTTTGTTGTGTTTGTATCCCTTATTTTTGATTTTTATCACATATTGTGAAGGCCAGTATTCTACAACAGGATCTTGGCAGGTTGAGAGTTGTGACTGTGAATAATGAGTCAATTATCACTTAGTCAGGGGAAAGGCAGAGTGATCCTCTTGCTGTCTAGAAAGTGATCCTTCCTTCTTCCCCTTCTCTTTCAAAAGTGAGGACAGAAATGGCTGAAATTCAGAACACTATCAAAGAAATACTCTGATACTTGTCTGCAGATTGTAGTTTCTTTAACTTCAAGACAACTTATGTGTGGTTTTTTTAATAATATTTTTAAAGTTCGCTACAGTTACTGCTTCAAGGGAGCCAGTTATGTGATGCATGCATTGGGAGACTATAGGTGTCAGTAGTTACTTTGGGCAGCTGAAGTTGGCTCTTCTGGGTCCTGAGGGACTGTGCTCAAGGTTGGCCACATAATGTTTAGATCACCTGCCCCCCTTTAATTTGTATGGCATGGCCTCATTATGCACATGGTTGCATAGCTGATATTCTGTCCACAGAACTGCATTTAACAACTGCTTTGCCTTGCTTAGACATTTTTCTTCTGAATTTTTCTTCACAAGCAGTCATGAATCTAGTATCACATTGCAGTGGTGAATGTTTCATCAAATGTAATGTTTAATATTCTCTAACCCAATAACACTGCAATGGTCTTAACCAGAAAAAGGCTTCTGTCGAAAGTTTATGACTGATCTCTTAGGAAAGGGATAGTGTTTCTAAGCTGTTGTCTGGGGTTGGTAAATGGCACATAAATACTATGAATGCACTTGATTTCTTACTAGCTCATTTAATCTGTCTAGCTTTTTAGCTGTGACAATAGCTCAGATGTCCAGAAAATATATAACCTAATAAAGCAAGTTTGTCAGCTCATATGTGCTGCCTAATTATAACTGCCCAACTATGTGTCATAGGTCTTTTGATGCTAAAAGTGGTATTATGTTCTTTGGAGAATTCAGAACCTGTATTTTTGAGAAGGATGATCTGATTTGTATCCCAGAAGAATGACCACAGTGGTATACAAGAAAAGCATGGACTAGTGCAGGAATGTCATGTTTATTCAGAGTCTTTTGGCTGTATGATTTATGCTTCTGATCATTCCAGTGACGATTTCTTTTGTCTCTCTGTTGGTCTGGTGAGAAAAGTGTGTGGCTTCCAGAATCTTTTTATCACTTCTCATACATAAATGCTCCTGATGTGCACAGGGAGGATACTGGGTTGGTCCTCAGGCCCTATTGTTACTCTATAGGTCTGCAGGTTTTCGGCTGCATTATTTGCTGATACACATTTACCCCAAAATACATTAATATTCTTTTGTGGCTTGTCAGTCTTTAAGATAAAACTTGCAAGTTCTTAGGATAAAACAGGAAGCCCATCCTGTTTTATTACTAAAGTAAAAAAAGATTGAAGTTTTTTTAGCTAGCCATCTAGTTCTTCCTATAAAATAGGGTGACAGTAAAATTATCTTCAAATATTAGGTGACCATTTTACCAGTCAAGAATTTAAAAAAGGGTTTACTGTCTAATACTGCTTCGTTTCCATGGCTTAAAAAGACAGTATGTTTATAAAAGTGGTGGCTCATATGTACTGCTGTATTCAAATACTGTTTTAGGAAAGTACTTGCTAAAAAAGCAGGGAGAAGCAAGATGTTACAGACACCTGAGATTTAGGAATTATTCAGAGGATCCATCTGTTATCTGAGCATTAAAACCTGTTTGCTAAATTGCTCTGGTGTGGTGCAGTTTGCTTTCTATGAACCCTGACTCTTGTAGGTATGGACTTCAGGTTATGCCCAGCCTGCCAGCCCTTTGTGTGTGTCATAGTAACTGCAGCACAGAGCTGTCCCAGGGGGTTAATAATTCTTTGCTGTATGGCTCAATGTAGTAACCCCGAAGGCATCATTAAAACTCTCCACAAGAATTACTTCAATGCTTATAATACATAATTATGCTTTAGGAATGCAATGCAGTGTTTCTTATTGTTGCAAAGTAAATTTTTCAAACTAAACCCAAAAAGCTTCATTAAATGAGCATTTCTTTTTCACTAAGAACATGTGGTGTGAAGTTCATTTTAATTGATTGTCCTATAGCTGCTCCTTATTTGATAATGGGAATTTTAAAATAGAAAGTACTGCATTTTTATTTTGGCCTAATTACTGTATTTTTTGCCAGGTTGAAGGAAAAAAACCCAACCATTCAGTGTGGGTTTGGAAAGCCATACTTCCATGCACATACTTGTCTGGAATCAGCTTCTAGATCCTGTCTGTACTGTTGAGATTTCAACTGATGATGACCTAGGTGTATCCTAATTCTGCTGGCTGTTTTGTGCCCCGTGATCCTGGCTGGTAGGATAGTCAGAAGCACTTACAGTTGTCTTAACTTAGCTCTTGTTGTCCAAGGAGTTGTTAAAGGTCTGAAAGATGTCAAAATTATCATTGAAAGACACAGTTCTGTTTCTGAATACTTCCCTATTTTCAGCGAGGGCTCAATTAGCCACTGATAATGTATAAAATAAGCCCAAGAGAAGTTATTCTGATACTCTGTCAATACACTGGAAATGCATTTTTCCAGTTTGTCTTTCAAGACCAAAGGAATCCCCTGAGGGAGCAAACCCTGCTCGAACGTCTGTATTTATTCTTTAATCTCAGATCCTAAACTTTGAGCAATTCAATATCATTGGCATACTGCTGTTTGTTAGTCTGATCCCAATAAAAAAGTATCTATTTGCAAAATTTTCTCACTCAGATTACTGACATAGGGAGGAAATCAAATTGGTGATAAGGTAATTCAAGAGCATTCTATAGCTGCTAAACACTGAAAGCAGCAGTGTATAAAGAAATCAGCTCAAATGAGGTGTTTTGCTAACTGAAAATAGAGGGGCGAGGTCATAGGACCTGTCCGTGCATCTCATCACGTGGTCCTGGACTGATGGAGTTTCTGAGAGTGGTGCCCATGGACAGCCAAGGGCTCTGTGGATGCTGGCCCTGGACCAGCCAGTATCAGTATCAGCTCTGACAAGAACTGCCAAGGCTCACTTCTATAGTAGACAACATGGCCGTTTGCTTTAGTGGTTGTGGTTCACACATGGGGCACGTGTTTGTGCTGATAACCAGTGTAAACAGGGTGATACCAAGATACTGATGTACAAAATACAAGAGTTTCTCTGTTTTTGGTCCAAATCATCACTGTACTATGATCAGCATCTCAGCCCTTCTTGATAAGAAGGTACACCCTGGATTAGGTATGTAAAGGAATAGGTGCACTTGAACTCTTTGAGATGTCAAGTGATTTTGTGGGCACAGATCCCATATAAGCACAGTTGCTGGACTTCTAAAATGAGAGCTGAAGTGTTGGGAGTGTGTGTTGGTGTTGGGGAATGAAGGTTATTTTCTGGTTTTAATGCTAAAAGTGTACATCCAGAATAGCTCTACTGACTGTGCAGTTGCCACTGGGCTCCCGTATAGTGATGTCTCAAAGAAGAGACTTTCATCATATGTGCTGATGTTTGCAGTGTCAAATGAAGACATGGGCACAAATGTTATATGCATATTCTCCAGAATTCAGAGAGAATTTAAACAAAGTTTTAAAATAAAAGCTAAGGTGCAACCTTCCTGTCTTGCTTTTTGGGGTATTTCAACTCTTGGTTGATTTTATAAAGTTTTCTGTATATTGCATAAGCTTTTGTGATAATGAATTCTTCAGTATTGAGGAATAGCTGGGACTCTGTGCACTTGAAGTTCAAACTGCATATTCAGTTTTATGGTAAAGTTTGCAAAATGCATGTATATGTTGTGCATGGAAGCTTTTGTGAGAGGAAAAGTGAATGTGTAAAAAAGTCAATATTAGATCTAATGAAATACACGCTTTTCTTTTTCTTGGATAGTGCATTATGTTTTCTGATCTGGTGCAATTCTCCTTGCAGAGAAAGAGGGGAAGAAAATTCAGGGAAGTAAAGTGGACTCCTTAAGAAAAACATGTTCTACTTCTGAATTACCAAACAGAAATAAACAGGATGGCTCACCTGAAAGAAGCAAAGAAATGTGGGTGTCATTTCCACCACAGATGCCAAATGAGAATGAGGTAATGAGTTAACATTTGTCCACGTGGACAAGCACCACATTCAAACAGATGAAAATATGGAGAGATACACTCTCCAAATGTTAGAGGCTAGTGGTATTTATCCAATTCGAGGCAAATATTTAAAATGCTACCTAAGTGTTAAATGCTTAGAGAGGCACCTGCAGGGATCATGTTTGGCAGTGGCATTTGCCCTGCTGAAGAGCTGCCATAATCTGACTAACAAATAAGGCACCCTGCAATGAGCTATGGAATGCTTTCACTGGAGAATGCAGCTAGTGGTAGAGGTTGGCAAAAAGGAAAAAAAAATCTTGAGAGCATAGATGCCACCATGGACAGATTTATTTTGTTTCTTGTAGATTTTAGGAAGTATGGAGTTCTGTGTTACTGAAGCTATGTTATTGCCTGAAGTAAACAGTAGGCAGGCCAGGGGCATTTTTGATCTTCTGAAACATAGGGGATTAGGGATTTGATGTGTAGGGACAAGAGAACAGCAGACATCATCTGGAGGGAGTGAGATGGAAGTCTGAGTCAACCTGTTAAGCACTTCTGCCTTCCTGCCTGCATAACAAATAATTAAGCTGTGATCTAGCCTGTACTCAAAATTTCCCTTCATTAAACTTTTATTAAAAAAGAAGTAGCAGGTCCTTTTGTGAAATACACAGAGCAACACGCTGAAGTGCTTTCAAATGATGGGCCTCAGAGCACAAGCTTCCACTTTCCTCCTTACTAGGACATATCTTTGATGTAGGATCAAGCAAGGCTTTTAAAACAATTGCATTCTGTCAGTTGATTGTGTAATAACAATGACAATATTTTTGCCATTTTTTTCATAAAAGTATTGTTTCCTCATTGGTATAATTTGTCTTTGTGCCTCTTACTTTAGCCCCGTTGAATTGTCTTTCTGCCACATAAAGCAGTGTACAACTTCCATTATCCTTTATGTAAAGGCACTTTTGTAATCCTTTATGTATGTCTTTGTTTCTTAAGAAGAAAAAGCTTCAGGCACGGCTGCATATTTTTGTCACATTAGCATTTTAAGAAACAAATACAATAATAGTAGAATGCATCAGAAGAATTGCAGTGTTGCAGCAGGAAGAGGCCGTAATGCAGTAAGTTGACCACTGTAACCTTTAAGCCTGCCCTGAGAAAGGAAAATGGGGAAAAGTCTGCTACTGAAAACAGTGCTACTGTTCTAAATGCTGCTTTTGATGCATGCTATGATTACTTACACTGTTGTTCCAATCAATTCAGTCTGGTCCTGTGTAGGTTTTCAGAGAATTACCTGTACCTGTTCTATTTTCAGGAACATTCCATTCACTTCTTGAAAGATTTTATATACAACATCTGTAAAGCTGTTGGAACACAATTCTGAGTAATGTGTTCTAGGGGACTCTTCTTGAGCAGGGAGAATGGTCAGGGTGACCTGCAGTGGTGCCTTCCAACCTTACCCATTCTGTGAGTCCGTGAACTGTAGATACAAAAATCAGTAGGAGCTTTGATTGTGATTTTGGTTCTATTTCATGCATGTAAGTATTTCTGCCCATCTATGTACAGACAGTGATGAGTGAGAGCTCGACAGCTGGTGTCTCTGATAGAAATAATCTCAGTCTACCTGAAAGAGCGAAGGTGAGGTTTTCTTTGATTTTCTTCAAAGTGGGGATTATGAGCAGAACATGACTGATTTTTGCTGTATTAATTTACAAATTACTTGCAATTTGTTGATGTATTTCTTTCCCATCTGTGGGAAAGAAGAATGACAGCAATCCAAAATTTTTTCTAATGTTAGTATGTACTTTTAAAGTGTAAAGGTTATGTAAGTCTTGATGAGAATGTTTTCAAACCAGGTTGGAAAAAATTATCTAAGAGCATCTTTAATTACTTTATGGAAGCACAGAAGAAAAGCCAGGGCATGTAGTAAATCCTCCATGGTAACACTATTTGCAGATAGGCTGGGAAAAACCTTTCACTCTCACCCTGTGCATCTATTCAGAGTGATACCTGAAATGAGAAATGTCTTGTCTTTTGGTGCATTTTAAATAGCTTAGATTGTTCAAGGGACATCAGCCTGAGAAAACAGTAGAGCAAAGCCCCAGGTGAAATACTAGAAATGTAATAATTCTTAGGTTTTTTGCTTCCTAATCAATTCACCATTAGTGTCAAAACAGAAGAGGATCAGGCTCTAGTTTGCCTACAGCATGTACTGTCTTTGTGCCATATGAAATGAGCTTGCAAAATTGCATAGTAACTTACCATGTATCATTTTCCTATGAAAATATTTTACTTCTCCATCTTCCCACTAAGTTCCCAAAAACGTTACTGTACAGCTTGAGCTTTCTTCCCATCACTTAAGTTGATATGTGGCAATTTTGGCAGTAAATCTTTGCCTATACCTAAAAGTATTTCCTTTGGGTTACACATTTCAAAGAAAACTCATATGCTTTCTTGGAAAAATGCAGGGGAGAATGGAGACGATGAAGCAGACAATTTAATGCATTTTTGCTTTGCTCTAGATTGTACTATAAGGAATGGAATTGATATATTTTAATCTGTTTTCCATTTTGGGTTTTTTATGGCAGGTGGACAAGTACTTCAACTTGGAAGATGTAGACACAGATGAAGAGACATGCAGTGGTAGGTTCCCCCCTTCATATTCACCGTCATTTTCTGTCTTTGAATGCAAGTGTGTGAACATTGATTAAAGTACTGTTTTTCCCCTAAAAGAAGTGATCTTCCTCAGTTCTTTTATTGCTAGAAAATTCCTCACATTGCCCCAATTCCCCAAACTGAAGTGCTAATTTTCTCACTCTAAGAGGTAATAAGATTATAAATTAAGAGGAATATTTATTGTACTTTGTCCTGGTGAACAGTTGGGATTTTTTTCAAGCTTTTCTAGAAGTGCAGAGCACTTCTTGTTAGCAAGATCTCTCAATTTTTCTGCATTTCTATTTTGTATTGAAATTACTTTGATTACAGAAGATTTTTTTGCAAAGTAATGTGGGTGCTAAGAGACAGTTCTGTAAAGTGGAAATATTTAATGAAAATGCTGTCCCTACCTATTAAAACAATTTCGTCCTGGGCTTAAAATAGATGAGACTAATTTTGAATTCACAGTGAACTTCTTTAAGAATTCCAATTATGAGCATTTTGAGTTGTGTTGAACTGTTCTGTATATCTATCGTAATTTTAACACTCCCACCTCCAAAAAGTAAATGAAATACTAATGTCTGTAGTTATTTGTCTGTCATAGGTCCTTGTGTGGTCTTTATTACAGCCAGAACTGACAACCTTTTAGCATTTAAATTCATTTTCCTCATCTAGACCTGTGACTGTCCAAGGAAACCAAGCCACACAGATTAAGGGATTTGCTTGAGGTCACAGACAGAAGCTGCAGGGCTTTGATGCTTGGTTTCTTAGTTATTGCCACTTGATTGGTCTCTCCACTCTAAGAGTGAAGTTTTGATTAGTCTTTCCTTTCTGTGTGTCCTGAGTTCCTGTGAAGTCCAAGGGCTTAGAGACTTCTAGTATCCACAAGAAAATAATAAACCAACGTAAGTCAGGTTTACAGCAAATATTCTTTGTCCAGCCTTTCAGAAAGGAGGTAGTAAAACAATCCTAGATCAGGTACAGATGTCAAAGATTTCTTTTGAGTGCAGTGTTCATATGTGTCCATTTTTCCCTTTATAGGGCATTGTTCTATGTTTATATCTTAAATTCTGGTAATATCTATTAAAAAACCCCTGGAGCTTACTGGTGGAAGCACAAACCCATATTTCACTTGTATCATAATGAAAGGAGAAATGCCTCTATCTAGTTCATTAAAGTATTGTTAGACCTCTCTAGTTCCAAACGGGCCACAAACTGGTTGATGAGAATTAAGCCCAATCCTAAAATGCCAAGCAGAACAGTGAGGAAAAAGAGCTCTGCTTAAGCTTGGGGATAACTCACTGCATTCAGTACTGTGACAGACCTTGCCTCTCACCAGCTTTTGGGTCGTTTCTGCGTATTTGTGTGTGTCCAAGAGTAAATGTTGATATGGACAGCCCTGGTAAAACACACTTCATTCGAGGCAGGCTGCCTCAGTGCAGAATGAGGCCGTATCAACAATGCTCACTAACAACATTAAGCTTTTAGGTTGTATTTTATAACATTGAAACACTGCCTAGCCAGAAACGAGTTGTTCTTTCCAAATGCTGCAAGAAAAGTGAACAGCATCCAAATTTATACCTGGGAAACCTACAGCCTGGGTCTTGCTCAGGGCTTCTGTGGTGAAGATAGTGGTTGAGTCAGGCTAAAAAATTTCCCTTTGACTCCTAAGTGCAGAAAATAGCACTTACAGTTTGATAGTTGTCTTACACGTCAAAATCCACTTGATAGTTTCATACTAAGAGAGGTAAAATCTTAGTCCTGCAGAAACCATAGCAACAAAATGCCATTTAAAATATAAAATTATGTCACTTCTATTGTTTGTAATTTTTAAGTAATCTAGAATAATACCACTAGTGAATACCTTAATAAAGGATTAATTCTGAAGAATTCCAGTTAGTTTATAAATGAGGCAAATTGTGATGCAAATTAGAAGGACATTTTGTTGACATTTGACCTTTTTAAATGCTGCCACCTTATGTCAGAACAAATGATTGATTTAAGACTTCATATTGTCAAAACAAGCTAAAAAATATCATAGCTTATTTTACCCAGTAAAAAATATCATACCTTGCTGCTATAATTGCAACAAGCCTTCATCTCTCTTTGTTATTGGCAGCAGTTCAGTATCTCTGTGCTTCACTTAGCTTTAAAGGGCAGATCAGTTAGCTGAGTTAGCAACTGTACGTTAATACAATAAATATTCACACTTAAGGTCAACTGGCTCAAAGCTGACAGTATGAGAAGCATGACAGAAAATAGGTGGTAAAACATGTCATCTAACCAGTGCTGTTTGGCAGATGTCCTGGAAGAGTCATTCTAGTGAAGGCTTTTTTTTGTTTGCTTGGGTTTTTTTCCCAATTTATCTTGCAAAGTTCCATGTCTTTGAAGGTGTGAATGAATGTGACTGCTTCTTACGAGTAAGAAAAGCAGCCCGCAGATTTGGCCAGTGTGCAAATTCATTGTAGCTGTTTTTGTTTGACAGCACTGGGCTGAACGCTTGAAACAAGGGCAATGCTTTGCATTGTGGGACTTTGGCACAGAGAACCATGATTGGCAAAGTGAAACTGCTGCCCTAAACCATCGCTTTAATGCATCATGCAGAGACAGCATGGCTATGGTGTACTGCCTAATCTCTCTTTCTCCCTGAATGTAATCTCTAACTGTAAATAGCTTAAGGCAACAATGGAGATGATCAGGCTTTCTCCAGGGATGGATGGAAGCTGCCTAGTGCCTATGTTTTGGCAACAGAATTCCTTTCCAGGACTGGTTACAAATTTCTTGCTGCAGGCCTTGAGGGATAGCTAGGTAATAATAGATAATATTTGAATAAAGTACAAAATATGTAAAAGAATGTCTGGAGATCTTGAGTGTGCTGTTGTTTAAATACAAGAGAAAATTAAAACAGGACTAATTAAATGTGTGGATGAGGCTGCATAGGCAAGGATATAATTGTCTCATCCTAATCCAGCTTGGAGCACTGAAGTACTGCAAACTTGTCTTTTCAAGGTCCCAGTTGTCTGTAGACCTGCAGAGGCTGAGGAGAACCCAATTGACTCACTTACTTTGAAGCTGAAGCCAAGCATAACTATTGATTATTTAAATAATTCTTTAGGCAAATTATATCAACATCTGTTATTTTTCATAATCTATGCCTTTCCATTTATATTTTGAGCCTATGCTTACATCCAGAAAAATCAGGTTGAGCAACAGGATTCAGAGTTAAATGAGGTGGATTTTTTAACGTATGGGGCTCCCCCCCAGCTGGTGATTTCCTTTCTTGTTTTTCTTCTCCAGTCTCTGCAATCCATTTAACACTGCCTTGAGATGATTTCACACTAGGCAGCTCTTCGGGACTAACAGCCTGAAGCATGAGAATTAGAGGAGACTGCAAAATTTAGCTTTTAAGCTTTTTTTGTTATCACTCTCTTCTCAACTCCCCATCAACAGCATTTTTGTGAAATGTAGTGTCTGAAAGTGGTAAAACCTGTGTCAGTGTATATATAGCTGTCAGTGTATATATAGCTGGACATCATTTGGCTACAGTAAAGTTATAGACAAAACTTTGAACTTCTTCACTCTCGAAAGTTAAAAGCAGACTCGTCCCAGTAGATTATTTTTTTCTATACTCACAATTGATGTCTATGGTACACAATAAGCAAAAAACTCCAACTCAGCGGTGTTGACAGATTTAGTAATCACCTTCTGGGATGTGGTAGGGAGGGACTAAAGAGAAGTGTTCACTTTCCAAATATGCTGTCATTAAAGTATGCTGGGCTTGAGTAAAACTATCAGCCATGTCATCCAGGGAGTTGATTCTTCATGGTATGAGAGGTGCATAAATGTCTTCTCAGTTTTTTTGGTATCACTGCCTGTTCAGTTATCTCTATATATGGTGCTGTTGCCAGTATCCAAGGCTTTCCTGTTGCTAATTAATCACCTCCACAGAGAACATAATTAGCAGCTTAATTAGGATCATCATCCAGTAGTGCTGTAGCAGCAGCCTAAACAAGCTGTGAGGTACTGGCTAGAACTTACAATAGCCTGGAGTTCCTTTGGGTGCTCCCACTGAGAAGGAGGACTGTCAAAACTCTCTAATTTTTCTCTCTGAAGGGGTTTCTTTATTAAACATTATCAGGGAAAGCAGCGTTTACCAATTAGACTTTCATATGCTGTCACACAGCCAGGATAGAGAGAGACAAAGCTCATTTCTGGCATGTCTACTGGCAAACAAAGGTTGATTACATTCTTATGGGGTGATTGAAGGGAATTTGAAACATTGTTTGCATTACTAACAAGTCTTAAAGAGTGAAATTGACATTCTGAGTATGACAAGCATGTCTTGCTAAAAGCAAAAATAAGTTTCCTTCTGTTGTCCTAATTCTTAAGAGTTATCTTTCTGAGCCATTGCCAGGCTGTTACATAACAGTGCTTCCTCGTCATCTTCTCTCTGCAGATGGGTCTGTTGAGGGGGAGAAGCTCTTAGTGCAGAAATAATCAGTGTTTATATCAGTAGGTGATAAAAACCTCCTGATGTCCAGACTTCCCTTACTTTAGTAAAGGTATAGATTTAGGTTGCAACTTTGAAACAATAGTGGAAGATGCCATTGTCTTTAAATGAGCATTTATGTCTTCCTTCTGTCCTACAAATACTTTTGACCCAAATTATGAAAAAAGCAGATGCAGAGCATGTGAAGACATAGCCTAGATACCTGTGAACTGTGCTGTCCTTTTCAGAAAGCTTTCTCATATAACTGGTGCAGAATCAGAACAGATGCTATGCTAAGAACAAGGACTGAAAGCACTTAGATGGCTGGAGATAGACATAAGCAATTAAGAGAACAGGGATGAAAACAAACCCACTTATATGTGAATCATGAACCAAGAGACAAAAATCCAGAAATGAAATACTCAAGGGAATTAATTCAACTCTTTTTAAAAGAACATTCTACTTTGCAGTTTGAAGCCCTGTTGGCTTTTAAATGTTACGCTATTCCCAGAAGAAAGTTAAATGAAGAATTTGTTCATGGATTTTTTACCTAGCTAGGAAATCTTTATTTTCAAATGCAGATTCACAAGAGAATGAGAGGTCCATAACTCCACTACTGTGGTAAAATTTTGCAGGTAGAGATAAATGGCCACTTCATCCTTCTCACCCTGGATCTATGTACTCGATTGGTTCCATTAACTGACATTTAAGCAATGCTTTGAAAATTTATTCTGAGATTACAAGAGAAATGTAAATTCAGTATGAAACTGTAAAGAAACTTGTGTATCAGCTGAAAAAAATAGTAGGTAGATTTACATAATCCTTTGACTAAATTGCAAGACATATGGTCCCCGTAAGTTCTTTCATAAAAACATTACTGAGACACGATGGACACATCTGTGCTGTGGCAGAGCTGAGATTGATTCATGTTAAAAGATACTTCTAAACCGAAGGCATATCCTTCTGATCTGTCACAGAATGCAAACCCAGTATGAATGTTTTCCTAAAGTTTGTAAAGGCAAAGTGATTCAGAAAAGCTGTGCATTTGTGAACTGTGGAACAAATCCTGCCTGTATGGAAAGGTTACATGTCACTCCATCCCAGATATGGGGAGGTCCTCTCAAGTACCTCTTTTTGGAAAGATCAGGGAGAAACAAACGTCCATGAAATACCCTTAGACAAGAGAGTCATCTTGCACTGTAGTGGGGAATATTAGTACTTCCACCAGGTATTTTTACTTAATGTCTTAAGAGAGTCAGACTAAGATGTCTTGCAATGATTCTTTATGTCCAATGTACAGATGGTGAAGCTCTAATAAAAGAGAAATGAATGAGCCTGCTCAGCTCATCACTTGCAGATGAAGTGTCTTTTAACTTCTACTGCAGACGTCTCTGCTGAGGACATTCCATCTTTGTTCTGAAAGAAAGGAGTGTAGTCCCAGGTGTTCTCTGAGTTTAAGAGCACCTGTATCCAGGTTTTAATTCAGCACCCTTAAGAAACAAGAGCTACCTGTCTGTTTTCAGCCAAGTGTGATTTTTCCTTAGTACAATATTACTATCTAGATTTTAGCTCAGGGCTGTATGGATCTGTTTAATGATAGCTTATGCAACAATAAGTACATCACACTCTGACTAACAAGCTACTGCCCATGTCTGAGCACTGCAGGATTTTAACAGGATTTTGCTAATTTACACATTGAGTGGAAGGTTAATGTTGGCTCTTTTTTATTCAGCAGGGTCATTAGTTCTCCCAGGAGAGGTGGAAGAGACAGTGACTTACTGTACACCCCTCTTTGATAAGCCTGTTCAGCCGAAGTTCAGAGCCTGGTCAGTTCCCCAGCCATCAGACAGCAAAGCCCAAGAGGTATGAGGTCAGATATAGTCATTCAAACTTTGGGGCTTTGGGGTATTTTTTTTTTCCTGTTGGCTTCTAATATTATTTCCACAAGAACAGAGGGATATAGATGGAGTATGTGGAACTGCTATGAGTTAACAAGTCATATTATTAATTTTTAAATGAAAAATGAATTCTTAAATATGTTAAGAATTGAAATAAACACTATCTTATCTTGCACACTGCTACTGTATAATCCTACATTTTCAAAATACGTACTTCGATACTTCAAGTGGTATGTGGGCTTTTTAATGTTTAATTTGTGTAACTCAGAATAGTCAAGTAAGCTCTTGCACTTTTAAGCCTTTTAGCAATCCTGACTTACGCAGAATGATGGACCATTTAATTTTCCAGTGATCTCATGATCTTATGGCATACTCATTGGCTTAATATAGGAGCCATTTTCTGCAGCAGGGAGGTGGTGAATGATCCCTTTAACATGACACTTAAAAGAAAAAAAAAAGGTTTTAGAATATATTGTGGTCAGAATTAAGATCTGGTTCTTCAAAAATGAGTAGTAGCAAGATGCTGCTGAGAAACTGCATTGTCAGGGTCTGGTGTGGAGAGGTTTGCCTTACGGACTCTGAGCCTTTTAATCAGACACAGTGCAAGCTTTAATTTAGAATTGCCGTCTTCCTTCAGAAATTCAGTTCTTTTCAAACTGCAACAGAAGGTGTGGATTGCTCACAGGCTTATTTTAACTCATTAAGCTTCCTATCCAAATAGTCAGCATGAGCATTAACTTTCGGGGGTGTTTCTATTGCAGAGAATTCTTCACTGCTCTTTTCCTCTGCCTTATCATTGCAATAGAAGCTGAAGTTAGCTTCCAGCTAAAGTGGGCCAGTTTTGATAGTTTTGTATTCTTACTGATGTTCCCGTGAGGCTTAAATCAAGTCTATAAATGACGCGTGACCAATGAAGGTTTGGTGTTATAGCACTGCATATGGTGCCTCCTTTCCTGGGCTCAATTGTGTTTAGTTCCTTGCAATAAACTCTTTACTATAAGGAACAAGTCTGTTTTGGGAAAAAGTGGATGTTCTAAAATGACCTTTCAAGCTTTAATACCCACCATTCTGTGAATAAAAATACTCACTCTTTTCCCTAAGGATTGACATAATTCAAGGTTTTTGCCTTTAGATATATCCATTGGACACAAAGTAACACTCAAAAAACTAGAATAAGGTTTTATAGCTTTCTCATTTAATAACTTCTGTATAAAACCAAAGAAGGAGGGTTGTAGCAGCCTGCAGTGTTCATAAAGGACTGCATATGATTCTTTAAACTATAGTTCATGAAAAATAGATAAAGATCCGACTGCATGCAAAATTCATTTCCATTTGAGAGAAAGTTGGGTTATGAAAGAAACTGAGTATTATTACATTGGCTATGAGTTGCTGCATTTTTCAAGAAGAAAGACAATTTTCACAACCATTTGGTTGGTGCCAGGCTACTTAAAATGAAGGCAGTCTTTCCCCTAAATTATAAACATATTTTTGCCTTCATTTAGATAATACAACTGTGGCCTGATTTTTAGAACTGTCAAGACTGAAGAGGTCCATTTAAAAATCCCTCAGTGCTTCAAATTGTCATTGCCTTGAAAATTAAGTCTTGCATTGCTTATGGCAGGACTAGTTTAGAAAGAGAAAAAGATTTTCCCTGGAGACATCTCTGCTTTAGAATGAGACTGTTCTCTGTCCATCAAAACAAATCTGTTAGGGAAGGGCAACAGAATGTGGCTGCCTAATTGGTTTTCTTAGAGAATGGAAGACTATTCTGTGTGAAAAATAGCAGGATGAGAAATGTCTATGCTACGGAAACGCTTGTGAGGCACTTCAGGGTAAATTGTGTATCTCTCAACATACTGCTAGGGAAAGTTTGAAAAAAAAAGCTCTGCTAAGACCCAGTTTATAACTTGAGAAATTGTTAAAAGAACAACTTCTCTCCCTGAAAATGTTTTTCTGTCAAAAGGTTTCAGAAAGTGGCTTAGTGAATGACACAGCAAATTATTTGTGTTGTCCACCACTGTTGCTTCATCTTTCTTTCCTCACTTCAGACATAAATGAATTCCAGGATTTCAGTATTGACAGTGGTGCATACATGACCTCCCACAGGCCACTGCCAGTTGAACCAGTATTCATTCTATGTTTGAAGTACATTGTCACAGAACATTTCCCTCCCCTACCCAGAAATTTATTTTCTCCTTTATTTCTACTTAATATATTCTTTCATAAAAGATACCATAGTATTTTTATGTCTTAATACCTGCTTCCTCGCAAATTTATTCGTTCTTATTTCCCTCTCTGCCTACACAAGTGCAGTTGATGCATGTTTTCTATCCACTCGCTATAAACATGCATCCAAAGTGGGATTCATGTCACCTAACTTCAGCTTTAAATGTAGTTTTAGTCCTCCAGTGACCAAGAGGCAGAGATAAGCAACTCCAGAAAGTGATTAATCCCACTTGCTGTAGGCATTTGTTGTAAGATGTAATATATCTCCATCCACAAGCTCTGGCTGGGCCATTTTTGGCTCATTGACTACCTTAGTCTAGAAACCTGATTTTTGTGTGGCTGGGATTAGGAAAGAAGAATTCTGCCCTTCTATTCTCCTTTATTTGTCTGTAGTTTGAGCATTCAAAAAAGTATTTAGCATGTCTGTCATTTTATCTTAATATGTGGCACGGCAGCATTTATCCCCTAAAATACAACTTCCACTGAGTTCCCTTGGTTTAAGGTTTTACTGATAGGCCTCACCTGAGGTTTGTTTCTGCTACGTGCTATGCATAAATGCAACAAGAACACGGAAGAACTTAAAGACAAGATAGACTGAGAGAGAGAAGATGGAAGAGTTATATCTTCTCAGCGGCCAGTAAAGACAGAGAGATTGAATGACTTGTCCAGAATGATGAAGCAGAAGTAGAAAATTGGTCAAGATTTATTGACTTCCAGTCCAGTGCCCCAAGCTCAAGACAAACTTTTTTTTTCTCCCAAGTACCCCAGTACATATTAAGCTTATATGAGATCATCACAGCAGAAAGCCTTCCCCCCACTTTTTTTTTTTATATATTGTTAGTGAACTAGTAAGTTTTCCCTTGAGCATGCAATGAAATCACTGGTGAGTGTACATGCATGCTTTACATGATTCGAACAAGTGAATCATAGAGTGCCATAATTACACAGAAATGCAAGTTTTAGGAGGACAGAGACAAGCTGTTCAGCTAAGTGTAACTCCACACGGATTAATAAAAGAACTGACTTGCCAATTATTAATAGATTTTTGAAAATGTCAACTTTAAGGTATTTTATTTACAGTATTACTTTGTAAAAAAACCTCTAGCAAAATACTTCAGTTACTAATATGAATATTACATTCTTTCCCTCCTTTAATTTGGACATGCAGGAACTGTAAATGAAAGTGTTTTTTTTCTTCAGAGAGGAAATCACAGAAGCAATCTTAAGCAAACTGGCAGTTTTCTAATAGAGCAGGATTCTATTCCCAGAGAGCTCTCAAAAAGATTTCAATTAGATGTTAAATTAGACACCTGAAATTCACGTATTTCTCTCAGCTCCTTAGGCAAAAATAACAAGATAATAACTTGATCAGCTCAGAGGATTCAGTGTTCTATTGTAAAATGTCTTCCTTTTGACACAGAACAAAATTGCAGTTTGCAGTATATAAGTTTTAGATTGCTTGTCTTCATGGAAGTTTGAAGTCAATGGCTTCTTGGAAGAAGAAGAAAAAAAAGGAATCCCTAATGCTTCGAGTATTCATTTGAGAGATGAAGCACACTGATAAATATGCAGTGTGAATAAACTTTTCAAATGTGCAATGAGTGGGTAACAGAAAAATTGTTAACAGGGTGAAGTTGGGTACGTTTTATTTTGGCATCTTATTTCAGTTAGCATTTTGGGGTCGGGTTTTGTAAACAAAAGTTTTTCCAGTATTTTGCTGTATCTGCATAAAATGTTCCTGGAATGACATGAAGGCCAAGACAAGGTCATAGTGGATGTGTGTATACTTTCTGTAACTCTGTTGACAGAGGAAAATAGATTTTCTTTTGTAAATCCCTATAAAGGCTTACAGTAGTTTGAACTCTTCTTAGCTTAGTTGCTTAGATGTGTGTCCTGGTTTAACCCTGGGTAGACACCAAACCTCACAGCTGCTCTCTTGCTCCCCACCAGCGGAACTGGGAGAGAATCAGAAAGGTAAAAACTGGAAAACTCATTAATAGGGAAAGCAGAAGCAGTGCACACAAACAAAGCAAACCAAGGAGTTAGTTCGCTGCCTCCCACGGGCGGGCAGGTGCGCAGCCATCCCCAGGAGAGCAGGGCCCCGCCGCGCGTGACGGTCACTTGGGAAGACAAACGACACCACTCCAAACTCCCCTTTACTCCTTCGTCCTCCCACTTTATACACTGATGACCTATGATGCCATGTGGTCTGGCACATCCCTTTGGTCAGCTGGGGTCACCTGTCCCAGCTGTGTCTCCTCCCAACCTCCCGTGCACCCCCAACTCCCTCATCACCACTGTGGCTGTACAAGAAGCAGAAAAGGCCTTGGCTCTGTGTGAGCCCTGCTCGGCAATAACAAAAACATCTCTGTATTATCAACCCTGTGTTCAGCACAAATCCAAAACACAGCCCCATACCAGCCACTGTGAAGGAAATTAACTCTACTCCAGCCAAAACAATGTTGTAAAAAATATTGTTACAACATGCCTTGCATTGTATTTTAGAAGAGTGCTTTGGATTTCTGTAAATGAAAAAGAGGTAGTAGAACCCTGGTTGCTGCTACCATTTGTTACCCACTTGCTGGTAACCTTACTGGCAAGGAATTCTAGGAGGCTCTGGAAAAGATGAAAATAAACATGAGTATGCTGTGGAGGTCAAGGAGTTGGCTTTATTTCTAATGGGAATGAGAGCTTGTGTGCAGGCTTTATCTCCTGTTAACATTTTTCAAATGTGCTAGTTATAAAAGTTAATGATGGTTTACCTGAACTAGTCTGTGGATTTAAGCAAGATAATCTTTGTGTGCAGAATGAATAGTGTTTTCTAGAACAACTCTATCTACAAAGTTTTTCCAATTTATGAATGCCCATGGTCTACATATCTGCATCCAGGATTATTTGGATGCTCCAACATCTAATGAAGTCAATGTAAGCCAGATCCCTAGAAAACTGAGCAATACAGATGATCAATAAAATGATACAACCCCAGAAAAATTATTTCCTGATTATTCATGCAACATTACAGTTTATTAATAAAGGATGAAGATACTACCCAGATGCTCTCTGCCACGTCTGTCAAGAGCTCAGCTACTTGTCTCTTACTGACTGTGTCAGTGCTACTTCTTACAAAATGTCACATCAAATTCTGCAGGATACTGTGCCTTCTAAACTGAGCAGTGATCTTTGGATGCTGAGTGTTCTTCCTGCTTTTCAGCAAATACGTGTGTTCTTAATTTCAAATACGTCAGTAGTCATAGAGGACTTGTCAGAAGCTTGAAAAAAAAAGCATGTGTTTAAATGTTTTGCTCATTTGGTGCTGAAGTACTTAAATCTTTGAAACACATTTCTAGACATTCTGTATTAACTTCTCATGGGATAGGGAGCATTCCTATACAGTTTTAATGGTGAAGATGTGTCTCATGTGTTGCCCTGAAATTCATTTTATGTAACTGCTTACTATAAACATTTCATGTTGTGGCCCCCTGCAGCTTCTTACCGGCATGGAGCCTGCCATAGTTATTTGTTTTCATTATTTTATTTTATAGGCAGAGTGTTTATTCTAAGGTATTTCAACCAGAAGCAATACAGAAATGCTAGACAATATGTCAACAAAGCACATGTTGGCAAATGCAGTAAGATTCTTATGTTCGTCATGCAAGAAATGCAAACCAGGCAATTCCATGTCTGGTGTTTATGTCCATGTCATGTTTATGGTGAAAAAAAATTATTGGAGTCTGAAAATTGATTGTGTGTCATTTTGCTCATTGCAGGCCTTTCCTTCACTGAAACTGTGTTCTGGAAAGAATGTTACATTAGTATCAGATGCATGTATGCTGAAGCTTTATGCAACACTAACCCAAATTTTGAGGATATGGAATCTGTCTTTGAAATTTAACATAGCTGCATATAACATGTCCATATCCCCACAGTCTTGCTCCTGCAAGGGGTAGGAATATAATAGATGTGTGCAAGCGAGGTTTTTAGATTCCTTGCCTTGAGCAAAATTAGTTAATGATATTCATTCAGATACAGTACAGTACAAATGGGGCACATTAAATAGCTTAAATTAGGTCAAATTGAATAATTGAATTTATTCTTTTACTTAAAAAGAGCTTAATCAGCTGAGAGTGTTAGAGCCAGAAAAAATAGTTTAATTAAATATTAATTAGAAGTTTATATTTTGAGCTTCCTTACTATCACTTGCAGCAGTATTATTTATGTATCTGTTTTTCTTCATTACAGCTACTGGGCGATGATGTTCAGCCATTCTCACTTGATGAAGAATTTGGTTATGACAACGTGGCACTGACCCCTAAGTTCTCTGAAGCTGAGCTGAAGGCCATTGTAGAGTTGTCTGAAGGGAAGAAAACGGGTACAGACGTCAAATCAGCATGAGCTGAAGACTGAGCCAAAGGTGTCCTGTGCAAGGGCTGTTGGAATGATCTTTTTATGGGATGAATGTAGGTCCTCATTCATTGTACCCTTATTTAGTGTTCTTATCTGCACAGCCAGTAAATGGCATCCCCGAGATTTGTTGATTATTCTGCCAAGGTGCCTTGGAGCCTGTACTGGCTCAGGATAGGTGTGCTGGAGTGACTTCTCCATAGGACCAAAACAAGCCAGTGGATTTCAGAATAGGATTGTGCCTACTCTTGCTTATATATACTCTTGCTCCTGACTCACTTCCTGAGTAGCACAAAGCTGGTCCTAAAGCTGCCTTTTACCTCGTTCTTTCAGTAATGCAATTAAGAGCTTTTTAGCAGCTGAAAAATCAGTCTATGAATTCTTTCCTTTAAATGTATAGACATACATGAGTGAATAAATCTGGGAATATTTTTTTTTCTCTGTCTTTTGAGTTACTTCAGTTTTGCAAAAAAAATAAATATTCCTGTTTCCAACAAACTTTTTGTGTTGATCAAAATTGGCGTGGTACAACTCCTAAAATTAAAACAGTAACTGCTCGGAAAAAATCCCTCTTCCAGTCAGAGGAAAAAATAGCGATCTCATCCATTAAAGGAATTGGCATTGAAAGGCTGTCAGATTTTACATTTTTTCGCAGGAGATGATTCCAAATAACAGCTTATAGCTTACACTCTGCATCACTGAAATACAGCAAGCTGGAGTTGAGTAAAGGTCAGGTGTATGGGTGGGAGAGAAGAGTGTGCATCTCTGTGTCCTTCTCTGAAGAGTTTAACATCCTTTTCTTTGAGCTAACTGTAGAAGCTTTGCTGTTGAGGCTTGGTTTAACACTACAATGCTGCATTGTATTATTGGTCGTTTTCTGGTATAACTGCATTCACTAAAGTTTACTGACCAACATTTTGTCCTTGGCCTCTCTCCATTATTTCTGAAGTGGGTGATTAGCATGATAAATATGAGAAGAGTGTCTGAGCAGACTGACAAGGCACCAAACCATAGATTTGTTTAAAGGCTGTGGATGAATTCTCTGTGGCCGGTTGGCTGCTTCATCGTCAGTAATTTATAAAAGCAAAGAAAGGTGATGTTCCAGAGGAGATTTTCTGGATCAGTGATTTTGTAAACCATAATCATGCTCCACTGAAATCTGAATAGCATTGGTTTTGAGGAATGGTATTTACCTTGATTAGGGGATATAATTTAAGAGTGAGATTCAAAAAAAAAAACCAGAAAAGAAAGAGCTCTCACAGAAGATATTTAAGGAGACTGATACAAAATTACAAGTATGTTGTATAGAAAAACTGGTTTGTACAGGACCTTGCTGGTAGAAGGTAATGAGAATTTTTTTTAACATCTACACTCAAAAAGATGCCTGTGCTGTAGTTAAAATGTTTTTTAAAATGTAATTGGCTGTGTAGCAGATTCTGCTGGGTTTTCTGAAACTATTTTTTTTAATGTGAATTTAATTCAATGAAGTGTTTTGTTGGACCCAAGATATTTTAAATTAGGTGGTTTAGATCCAGCTGTAATTTTCCAGTGAAACCTTAAAGTTAAAAATTTCTGAACAATCTAATTATTAATTCATCTTCTGAAGGACACAGATAATGTGTATAAATCAGAAGGATAAGAAATAAGTTCTGGAAGAGCTCCATAACAAATCTGGGAGAAGGAAATGGAGAAGTTCTGTATAATGATAGCAAGGTCAGCCTTTGAAAGCCTCAACAGAAAAATAAGGGAGACAACCTCATTTACATACATATGTATAGGAAAGATAAAGTAAGGAACATTCTGTCTGAGAGATCTCTCTGTACAGAGTTTGCTATCCTGGAGGCAAAGACTCAGCCATAAAGGTGAACTTCTGTGGCTTTGTGGAATGGTGAATTAGGTGCTTCTTGTATGTGGCTTTTTCAGAAAGGTGTGAGTCACACAAACTGTAGATCAGTCCTGTGGGAATCCTGCTGCCAATAGAGTCAATGAGAAAACTTGTCTAGGGGTTTTTCATATTCTTCAGGCCAAATCTGCTCTGGAATCTCTTAAGTGCATTTTCTATTCATTTCATGATCAATTTTTCACTGTACATTAGGGATACATCCAGCCATTCAGTTCCTTCTCTCATAAGCAGATGATTCTTACCAAATGTTCAGAGTACCTATTATGCTCCATAAGTGTCATTCAGTATAGTCATTATATGGTTTCCTTTGATATAAAGAAACACTTTGCTGCAGAATACCCAACAAAATTGGAACTCTTTAGTGACATTCATCTTACACAGAGAAATGGGAATAATTCACTTACATTTACACTACTCATGAGTTACATTTTTACTCTTTGTTAATAGACATGAATATCACAGTGAAGATTAGGCAATATAGGCTACATTTTCTGAACATGACATTTTATTGGCCTGCCCCTGTGGTTGTTTTTGGCTTGTACCTTTCATTTGATTACCCTTCACAGAGGAGGCATATTTTCCTCTTAGCCATTACCAGGTTGTCATTTTTAAGAACATACTTTATGTGCATGTTAAATTTTATACTTGCTCATGGAGTTAGTTACCTGGAATTGTTTTAGTGTTTGTGAGGTGGTTTGAAGTCTGAATAATATATATCTTTTCCTCTTGTAGCTTGTATTCTCTTTAATATTTAATATTTTCAGCAGAGGTTGGCAAGGGGCATTCATCTTTTCTATTTATGGCCTTTTCTAAACATTTTTCCTGTTTTACAAAAGAATTAAAGGCAAAACTCTCACAGGAACAGGAAACTTGGAGTGCTACGTGAGATCGACTTAGGGGCTGCTGCAGTAGGGGACAGTTTCCTCCCTACCACACTGACAAGGATTTTGAACTGCAAAATCTCTGACATTGGGTGAACCCACTGGAAGTGAAGGCTATGTGATGCTGCTCCCTTTGTATTCAAGACTTCATTGATGTCTAAAGTGCAGTAGAGATGTGCATCCTGATCAGTCAGTGAGCTCATCTGTGTTGAACTTGTTGCTACTTTTGGTGCTGCCAGAAGGATACTGACTGTTTCCCCCCACAGTCTTGGTGGATCCTCAGTTTTGGGGAGGAACTCTTTGAGTTTTAGGAACTCTTTGAGTTTTATGGGAAGTAAAATAATCCTTCCACGGGGGCAGGAAACCGAAGGGTTGTTTCCTTGGCTGGCTGAGGTGAAAGCTAGGATATTGTTAATGTTCAGGGTTAATGTTCACTTCTCATGACTGTAAAAGGAACAGTAATTATTTTTGGAGATACTGTTTGTGGAAGAATGAGATAAAGACTGAAGAAATGAAAAAAGATGCAGACAAACCTGACTCAGACGTTGTTATGGGTATAAATATATTTCTGTTAATGCATCTGTGTATCCTGGTATACACTTGTATACACACAATGCCACTGAAGGAAAATAATTTTAGCATGGAGAGTACCCACCAGATAATTCAGAACCTTATGAAGAAGATGGCGTGGAAACAAATCCCTGCCCTTGTGGAAAAGATTCTTTGATCCTCTGGCCACGATTTCCTGCTGCTGTAAACTGGCAGAACTCCACTGAGGCCATTTGTATTCATACAGAGCAGACAGAGTCTGGTATTTACAGTCTTAGCTGAAAGAAGATGGAGCCAAATCAGTTCCTGATTTAACTTCACTGAATATATAGTTATGTATATGACCCATTATCATTATGGGAAAAAATTTAAATGAAGAGCCAATGAAAATGAAATGTAAAAAACATATCTTGTAACTGTTCAGATACTACACAGGTAATTTTGGAGTTTCTGTAGTTGTGTGGGCTTAGAACATTGCTTTTTGCTTTAACAAAAATATCACATATTATTTTCAAGTCCTGTGCAAATCATGAAACTTGATTACATGCATAACTACTAAAGATTCCAACCTCCTTTGAAGTGTTTTTTTTCCCCTCTGTATCTTGGCAAGGATTGGAGGTGGACTTTGCTTTATCTTGGAATCGTTTTTAAAATATCTGACATCCTTTGTAAAAACATACACTTTCTAATAAAGGTAGACTCTCAGTAATGCTACTTTAAATGCAGAAGTAAAAATAGGACCAAATTCGTGGTTGCTCAGCAACTTCATTTACATCATAGTGTGGGTAAACAGACATTTGGTGTAAAAGTGTCTGCTTGGCTAGCAGGCGGATTTATATCCTGTTGTTCTCTACCTCGATTTTTAGTCAGGAGTCTAAGCAGGAGCTCAGTCCCACCAGGGTATGCATTTTCACAGCCCTGCAAAGAGACCACAAGACAATTCAATTGCACTGACCAAAGGAGCTGAAGCAGCAGTCTTGTGCTGGGGCTCCGTGCACACTCCAGTATAGTTCAGCCAAGTGTGGCTATTCACCTCTGTTCAGCAGAGATTTGTGTTACATCAGTGGTGAATGTTCTGCTCCTGAAGACGTGGCTGACAAGTGTTGGGGCAGAGAGTCCTTGGACCCCGTTCCCTTTCTGGGCCGTGTGGAGCAGGCAGCTCGCCACCCTCCTTTCCAGGCTGCAGCTCAGCCCCAGCGTTTCCAAACCCCTGAGTGCGGCAAGGAAACCCCTGCTCAGGGTTCTGCCGGCCTCAGGAAGCGGCTCCTTGCCCACAGAGCCAAGTGCTGGTGCCCGCACAGGGCATTCCCACCGTGGAGCGCTTTCTTGTGGCCAGCTGTCAGTTAGCACAGGTGGGCCTGGGGTGCCACACCTGTCCCAGGCTCCCCTTGCTGAGAGCCGGCTGCCTTTGCCAGTCCTGGGCACATGCAGCTCTCCCAGGTGCCAAATGTCTGCACAATCCCTTGGGAAAACAAGGCAGACAGTTTTCTCTGTAATGGTACTAAGTTGTAGAACATCTCAAAAGACAGTGAGTTTGGTAAATTTGTGATTGGTGGCTGTTGGAGGCGGCACCTTGTGTTTTGCTGGCAAGATACTCTAAGCCAACTCGCAGGTGTATGGGCTGTGAATACCACAAATTAGACTGAAGATGGTTTTAGTGCTTGTCTGTGACAAGTTTGTAAGAAGAAAAGCAAGTGTTAAAAGGTACTGTCATTTTTATAGACAAGCTACTTTATTTGCAATTGCAGTGCCCCACAGTTAAAACGGAAATCAATTTTAATGCCTTATGAAAATGCAGAAATATTTGTCTCATTTACAGCACTTCCAAAAAGGACAGATAATAAAATTCCCCTGATTAATGATCTATAATTTTATGTACTCTGTGGTGTCTTGTTCAGTACATCTCTCCACATAAACTTTCCAAAAGAATAAGGAAAGATAGGTCTGAACAAGATTCCTGAATCTAGCTTCACACTGAATTTCAGATTGTAGAAGCTCTCTCTCTGTATATTCAAAGCTCTCCTTGATCCGAATACTCCCAAACTTTGGGGCACTAGATGCTTAACTTTAAAAATCGCTAACCAAACATTTCTCTAGCAACCACATACTACTGATATGAACTAAAAAGCCCAAAGCAGTGAGGAACTTGCCTATATAAAAAGAACCAATGAAATGTGAAAATTGGCATAACTGCACTCTGTAGGAAGGTAATGGGTAAAAGGACTCTAAAGACAGTAGAATTAAATGAAAAATGTTATTTTTCTAGATTGTTTTAGCAAAATGTTATTTTCTATTTTTCATACTAAAATTTTCTGTTGACTTCATTCAATTCTTGAAAGCCTTTGAATGCCCAACTGAAAAATTAGTGTAATCATTTTGTAATTCATGTGGATTTACAACAGAGTTATCTCTTGAGCCATTAAAATGAGATTAAAATTTGTGTGAGATTCTTCAGTATATTTTGTGGCAGTGCTAACATCATAAATTAAGGCTTTAGCCTCATTCTATCATATGTTACAACAGAGTTTGTTCTTATGTGGCTGTTGTGGTTGAGGATTCTGGTGGCAGTTTCTGGAGAGCAGGTGTGTACTTGTAGCAAGTAAGCTCTAAGTTTAATAAGTTTTCTTGAATCCGTCTGCTTTTATGTCCATATGTATAAAAAACATGTAAGGTGCAATATGATGTGCATAATTCTTAGAAAGAAGCAAGTGTCATTTATTATGTTGCTTATGCTCCTCAGAATAACTTAGCAAGAGGAAAAATTCTACTGATTACCTACAGTCTTGATTCTGCCATTTAGATTTGCTGCAGATTGCACATTTGGTGTTTGAGAGAGAAATGCTGGAATGCATTTTTCATCCTCTTTTCCTTATTTTTGAGTTTGTCTTTCCTATGTCAGTTTTGCAACTAGCTTTCCAGAAGTTGACACTACATTAATCCAATGAGCTACTTTCCTGCTGGATAAAATTTTAAAGTAAAAAAAGATGGAAGGCTGGTATGTGGGCCAGGAAGCATCAAAGCATGGTTAGCATTTCATGCTCAAGCTTAGCATTTGCAAAGCTGTCAAAACAAACAATCAGGAAAATACAAATAATGGTCAGCGTACTTATTGAATGAAAATTTAATTCCAAATTGCCTTTGTTTAAATCAGCTGCTTACACTTCGTCTCCTCTGCTCACCAAGGATTTTGTTAACTAACATATTTCAAAATCCAGGCTGTCAAAAATACTGACAGCTTTCATTAGCGGAACAACATTTCCCACAATAAAATCGCAATCCGTTTAAAGCTCTTTGTTTCGGGTTATGACACATTGCCTGAATTCCATGGATTTATTTCCCATTCATGAACATTAGTAATGTAAACTGTACAAAACCCCAATGGCCCAGTGGATATCCTGCTTAGAGCAGCAAGAAGAGAGGTAGTGGGAAGAGAGGTTGGCTGAGCAGCCGGACGTTGCTTGTGCTCCGAGTATGATGCTTGATATTTTGCTTTTGATTCCTTTGCAATGTTTGTGTGAGAAGCTTGGTTGTCAAATGAGCCAGCTGAATAACACTCCTCCCCACTGCACCCCCAAACTCCTGTGTATGAAGGAGCTGGCAAGCAAGCTAACCAAATTCAGCTGGCTACTGTTGCAAGGGTAATAGTATTCATTACAGGGTGTGCTTTACAAGGTGCTTGCAACTGATAGTATTCACTGACAGGATTGGGCTCTGCTCACAAATGTGCAAAGGAGTGTTTATCTGGCACTGCTTGTAATCCTATACTTCTCAAAATTTAATATTTGAAATGTATATTCTTTTGATACTTTTCAGTCGCTGCCCCAGAATCAACAGATCAAAGACGTCCTTCGAAGATGATGCTAAAAAAACCATGACTTTGAGTGCTCTGAACAGAAGCCATGAAATTAAGAATGAAATAAAATTAAGTAATGTTAAATTTAGGAAAAACAGCTCGCTGAAATTCAGATTCACTAAACTCTGCAAGTATCACAAAGAGAAGTTGGTGGAGCTGATTTGCTAAGGTCAATTAAAAGAAATTTGGAAATATTGGAGAATGTGCTATAAGGACAGAGTAGTGCATCAGCCAGGAGCTGGATTTCATTAACATTTTTCTTCCAGGATTAAGGTACCTGAGAATGAATGGTTGAGGTTTGAAAAATTTTGCTTGTTAAGATTGTTTTGTCTTGAGTTCCAATTCCTGTAATGGAAGAAAGGATGGTTCAGTTTAGTGAAGCAGGTTCAGTCTGATTGTTTTAGTTCCGGAGCATCTCTACCAACTCTTGATTTGTACACAGGCTGGCAGCCCATTTGTGAAGCATCACTGCCAGCATTTGCAAAAATGAGCAATGATATATTATTTAAATTTTCTGCTTTTTTTGAACAGTCTCATCGCATTACAATTGCACAGTAAGATAGGAGAGATGGCTTTTTTTTTTTTTCTGTTCTTAAAAAGGCAACTTAGATTAGAATTTGGAAGTGGAATGTTGGATCAGAACCCCATAAGGGCTTTGAGAAAACCTGTGTCTATATGTAGATCTTTGGCTCATGACTGCATGGCTCAGCCTTGAGCTCTTTGCTGAAGTAAATGACATGACATTTGATCTTACTTTGGAATAATTGAAGTTAATTTTTTTTCCAGAATCCAAAAGCTCTGTCAGATCTATATTTGTAGGGCATGCTTCTTTTACTGTTTTCTCTCCTTGCCTTTATTGGTCTCAGCTGCTACTATACAGCAATCAGTATAATACAGGATACAGAGAACAAGCTATGGCATTGTTACATTTCTCGAGAGGAAAAGGGAATCTTCTCCTCACTGAGAGCTGAAGAAGCTGTTGAAACCCTTTGGCTGACCATCTGTCAATTTCAATAGATGCATATTGGGGTGAGCTGGTATTTTTGTGAAGCATTTGTTCTGCCCAAATCAGGAAGGTGCTGCTGGTTGAAATAATTCAGAGCAAAACTCAGTTCAGTCAACTTCAGAATAGTCTGTCTTTTGGTCGCTAGCAGTTCCTCTTGATACTCCCATCCCACTGTAGCTCTATCAGAATCAACACAGCAAACACATGGACACTCCCTGTCTTCTGTAGCTGGGCTCTTGTATAATGCTGCCAAATCTCTGGGACACTTCCAGGGAGCTGCAGCCTACCGAGAGACTCCCCTGAGGAGAATGGAGTTTTTATTTATTTTCTGTTCCAAAACAAGCCTCCATGTAATCCTGCCTCACCCTGCCCTCCCCAAAGGGATGACTAGGGGAGAATACCAACACCTAGATTGATTACTACTTGTTGGTGTAACTTTGGTGTTGCTTTTCAGTTCACCTTCCCCAACCTTTCTTTTCCAGATGGAATTTTTCCTCTGGTGCCAAGCACTGAGGAAACAAAAATGCGTGTTTCTTCAAACCACCCCTACATTATTAAGATTCAGAAAGATGTTTGCTGATGTATTCAATAGGAGAGGAAACTGATTGCTACCTCACAGTAAAGTTTCTCTGTTACAAATGTTAATTGTTTTAAGCACTCTGGAGTTTTCTGTGACCTCTAGGCAATTTTTTTTTTTAATGATTGTTGATACAATCTCTCAGAAGAAGGAGAGAAAAAAAGTGCTTTGCTGGCCTAGTTTCAGGTAAACTCTAAAAGTTCAAGTGGACCAATTACATATAAAAGAGCAACAACTTTTGTAAAGCTTCATTTGAATCCCAAAGGGGAAAAATGATAGAAAATCAATTAACTTTCCACATGAAAAAATAGCTCATATTGCAAAGCTTTCCTTGCATAGTTTTCTGATTATGTTTGGAAGAAAATTGCCTTGATTATACCTTCGACGGGAAGGAAAGTCTTTTAATTAATTTAATACATGCTATAGCAGTGCTAAATTGTATCATGGAACAATTAAGTGGGTCTACACTGATATTTTTGCCCTGTTGAAAATGGATATTGCTCACCTAGTGAGTCATGCTCTTGCTGGGTTGATGCAATTATCCATTCACTGCAGAGCATGTGACATAAAAGTTATTAGGACCTTTTATATAGGAGAGAGGCTGAATGGAGTAAACAAAAAGCCCATTTCAGTGAAGAGTCAGTGAAATTTCAGAGTCTGTATGCCACTGGGGGCTGAACCCAAACCCTCAAGTGCTAAGACAACCCCTACTTTGGGAATATTCAGGATTCAGATATATTTTCTATTGGTCTTGGACTGAAATGAAGAGTGGAAGTGATTGTCTGTTAGTTACATACTGACATGATCCTCAAACTCATGTTCAGCTAAGAACTATTGATAGGAATTTGTAGTAGCATCTAGAGTAGTTGCTACGCTAGCTGCTTCTGAAACCAATTTTTGCCTCAAGCTGAAAACAATTACATTTGTAGTGTTAGCTGCGAACAGGATTTTTAAACGACAATTTTAATTCAATGTTCTAAATATGACAAGAAACAACACATTTGATTTTTTTTTTTGCAAATCATGCATGTTCTTATAATGATGCTACATTTTATTGTTGAAAGAAAATAACATTAGGAATCTTCTTGATATGTCTGTTTGATACTGGACATGTTCTTGTCTTGCTGAACTAGTACAGCTGGGTCACATCACTTTCCCTGATGGATCTTGTCTGCTGGGAATGTATTTGCCTGCATCCTGCTTTCATGATGAGGTGGGCTAGGTCTTTTCTGGTGAGTTGTAGAATCGAATATCAAAGAGCTGAGTAATAAAGAAAAGACTCCATCAACAGTGAATCTCTCATGAATTGTCACCGAAACTGCGGGAGAAACAAAAACCCTCCAACAACATTTTTAATGTTAGAGTGTCAAGGCATTACTTTATTATCTGGCCAGGGTGTTGTTCTGGCCAGGATGTACCACAGAAATTATCCACACATAGCCCGGGTGTGCAGACAGAATCATTCCATGATACATAACCTTTACTAGATTTTTCAGATCTTTTATACAGTCAAAACTCATAGAAACGAATTGGGTCAGTGTTCATTGGTCTCAAGTTGTGTAGTTCTTAGTATTTGGTCTCCTATTGGATCTGGATTTCTTCATTTCTGATGTTAATTAGATCTTTATTCCTTGATTTCCTTATCAGTCTTTTCCGGAGGAGAGGTCTCCAACTCTCCCAGAGGCAGGTCTGGGATAGATGTTGTAGATGGCCGCTGATGTTCTGTTGATGTTCTGTCGATGGCCTTATCTCTTTGGGGCTACTCCCAGTCTGTTGAAATGCTAAGCCCATCAGGCCTCACCTAGAGAAACAGTGCCCTGGAAAGAAGCTTCAGTTCTCTTCCTCTGCGGCAAAGGTGAACAAACCTGGCTAAAGTTATATATAAAAATTTTTAAACGGGTATGTTTTCCAACAAATTCACTCATAACTGTCTAAACTCAGATAAAATATTATCACACATTTCTCTAATGTCTCAAGGCCATAAACAATGAAAAATAAAAAGCTGTACAAATGAGGAACAGTACTGTCATTGCATGCTCTCTATTCTTTCTGGTTTCTTAGAGAAGGTCCAGCTGATGAGGGATTTGTTTATAAAAGGAAGCTAGTAACTATGGAAATACTTGAGATGGGATGGGAAGCTTTCTAGCAGCAGTGTGAAGGGGAATCTGTACTAGAAATGAATTTCAGAGGTGCAAAATTATGGCTGTGAGCACTGTACCACAGGACTGGTAAGTTCTGAGCTAGTATGTTCTGCATTATTTAGACATTTAATTTAGTTAGAGGTCTTAGGTTTCATAATTAACATTTTGAATTGTGACAGAATTGGGCTGGAAAACAACAGTATGCGAGGAGTGCTGTCAGATGCACTCTCTAGTCTTGTGTACCAATAAAAATATTTAGTTTTGACCAGAATGGCAAAGCCAGGAACCAGAATGGCTGCATGACACTGCCTGGCGTTAGGTAGAGAGGTGCGATTCGTGCCAGTTGATTCAGTAATGATTCACTTCCTCAAGGATATGTTTCAAATTTGCTTGTGACTCACTGAGGGTGTCAGTAGGGTGAAAGGGCCAGCTCAGTACCTGGCCCTTCCTGGTTCCAGCAGTTTTGCTGCCCATCTTCTGGACCAGCTGAGGACTGTAGCTTCAGTGACCTTGGCTGCGGTGGTCAGGCTTAATTGACTGTGTAGTCAGTAAATGTATCCACACTGCTGGTACAAACACATATTTGCTTTTTGCATCTGTGGCATAAATGGTTCAATGCAGCCCTCCACCTTCCCATCAATTCAGATTATGAAACAAAAAAATCTTGTTTCTTCTTTGTTATTTAAATTTGTCTTTCCTGCCATTGCAGATGCCACTCATTTATGTACTTCTTTAGTTCTCCCAAGTGAAAAATACCAAAAGCATAGTATGCCTTCACTCTACTGTAGTTTGATTGCACTAAGGTTCTATGTTTAATGTTTAGCCTTTTTCATCAAGAGGAAAAAAAAAACATTCTAACCTTGTTGAAAGGCAAAGATAGATTGTTTGTGAATTTTATTAGTGCTGAGATCAGCATCACACTTAGTCAAGACCTAGCCCCTCTGAAAAAGACCAAGGTTGTGTCGAAGGTGATTGAAAATGTCACTGATCCTTAAAGGCAATAGTGTATGGCTAATTATTCCCACTGTAACTAGAATGTGATTTTCGTTGGATTACTCTGGGAAAGATGCTGCTTGGCAGTTTCAGCAAAAATGTTAAAGAAGTACGGTATTTTTAGAAAAAAACACTCCCTCCTGATCTATTTCAGTTCTTGAATTTTCCACTTAAGCCTGGGATCATTAATTCCTAATGCAATTCGTGTGCCCCACGAGAACAACAGACCAATAGGAGACTCCCAAGTGTGCTGCCTGCTGGCCGACTCTCTAAAGAGACTGGTGGCTGATGGGCAATGCTCCAGACATAGTTTCCCAGTGCCTAAATCCACAGTAAACCAAAAATTTTGTTGGGGAGAAATTACTTACTTACCCTTAATTCTTTTTTCTTTAAAATAACGCGGAAAGGAGGGTAACTGTACTGACTCCGTAAAACCAGTTCTCGGTGCAGAGCACATGGTGGCAATGTTGCACCGCTCCTGAGCAGCTCTCATGCGGCACTTACCCAACCCATATTCATTTACTGTGCAATAAATAGATAGATGCGGTAGAGTGCTGCTTTACCCAGGGAATATTATACTTGTACATGGTAGCACTGATTGTGTTTTCTGGTAAAATAAAGAGTAAGGTATAGGAAAAATAATTTTTCTTCCTTTCTTTTTACCGCTTCTGCATTATTTGCATGCATCCTAAGCACAGAAATACAGTTTAAGTTTTGCAGAAATAATGTAGCTGGTATTGGAAAAAGATATGACAATTTAGTTTCATTCCATAAACGAAGTACACCTGCCTTAGAGGAGCACTTAGGATAATGAAACACTCTACCCATCACGCACACAGAGAAATTGGACACTGAAGACTTCTCGCTTTCAAAAGAAAGCTTTACTATTTAAACAAGCTGGCCATGAACTCTCTCTTTCTAAAACATCTCTACCCTAAATATAAGCTTTCCTTAAAGTCTGCAAAGAAATGGAATGAAACTTTTCCTTAGCTGGAGAAGTTCCAGGCGCATGTAGGTGTGAGTTCCTGGGTTCAGTGGCAGTGGATGGCTCTTAGCACAAAGCCCCTGAGAGCCAGTGTGGTTTGGCTGAACTCTTCAGTGATCACTGCAGCAGAGCAGCCAAGGATTCATGTAACTCTGGCTTTCTTCTCTGTTCAGCCTGACAGCAGGGCCCTTCAGAGGCAGACTGAGTAGGAGCGTACTTGCATTACAAAGGCAACACTGCTGAGTATTTCAGGTCCCTGGGGCTGTTATCTTTCATAGTTATCCTGCTTTTGGTGTGCTGTTGCAGCTCTAGCAGCTCAGTTCCCAAGCCATGGTCTTCCTTGGTGTTCCTCTGCTTTTAATGATCTCTGTGCCCTGGCAGACGAATCTTTCGCTGTGCCTGTCATGGCTCACCTGATTTCCATTCCACCAACACAAAATTAATGAATTTTTTTTTCCTTCTGTTTTTTCAGTTTTCTAGATCTAGACAAGTTATCAGCCATTGCCTGGTTATTCTAATTCTCCTTAAAGAGTCTGGATTCAACTCCAGATGCTGGTGGTAGGAGCAATGAAGTCAGCAGGTTCTACTCCAAACTACCTCCACACTGCTTCCTTGCTCTCTGAGTGGGAGAGGCCAAGGGGAAAAACAAAGCTGCAAGATGTCAAGATGCCTTCTTATAGAGCAAGAAGGAAAATACAGGTTATTTCAGCTAACAAGGAATATCGTGCTTTGTTCTCTTCTCCTAATTCTATCAGACGCAAATGTAAACTAAAATTTTAAAAAGCAAGTGTCGAAGTGTGGGAGAAAGCACTCCAAGTAAGCCACACTCAACCAACTGCTTAGGTTCATGCTTGGGAGACAAGTGCATTCAAACTGGTTGGGAGAGGTTTATTTTTGTGAGCAACACATGTTCAATTTAGCAAAAACTACATATTAGGAATGCAATAAGGATTTATATAATGTTGCTGGTAAGGTTACTGTAAATAAAAGCCATCTAAAACCACTGAAAATATGTTGAAGTAATTGATGCAGCAATAGCAGAGAAATGAAGTGGTGGGTTTTTTTCAATGTCTAAAACCTTTTTTAGGTGTACATTTCAAGGATGAAGATCAAGAGCCCTACAATTCCATGTCTTCTTTGTTGATTCACAAGAGGGATAACTTAACGGGTAGTTGAAAAATTGGAATGGAAGTTGGCCAACAACTGCTAATTGGGAGTTTGTTGTCTTGCCTCTCCCTCCATCCAAAAACCAAGATGGAGGCCTTCAGAAATGTACTGAGGAAGGAAACTTAAGTGCCATACAATTATTTTTCAGATGTGTAACATGGCCCGTATGTTATGATCTTTATTTCTACTCTCAATATTTTTTAGAAAGAGAAATAAATAAGAGGAAATGGCCATGGTAATGAATTTTCTCAAGATGTGTCATCCTCGAATGATTCAGCCAGAATTGTAAAGGTCCCACTTCAATCTGTGCACGTGAACCAGACCTGCTGCCCATGCAACTGACTGCCTGGGCCAGACTGACACAGTTAATAATCTTTCAGTCCTATTACCCACCCTCTCTGTGTTGCTGGTGAAGCTTCTTGCAGCTCGCCATGTTCCCTGCCTCAGAAATGCTATGGTAACTCCCATACCCACTGCTTGTTTTATTTCATTTCTCCCTATTCAGCCTCTGCTGAGTCCCCGCTTGCCCAACACCTGTCAATAGTGTGTCGGGATTGCACTACTTTGAGTGATTTTCTGTGATCTTTGCTTTACAGCCCACACTGCTGGAGATTAACAATGCAGTGAAATTTCATTAGGAGCCCTTGGCCCAGCTGCCTATAGTCACAAGGCAAAGAAATGCACTACCCTGTTTCCCTCAGAGATTTAGTTTACCTTCATCTTTCTGTTTGGGTTTTTAATCTGAGTTTGAAAACAACAGAAACAAACTCAAACACTACTAGTAAAAAAATGATAAATCCCTTTTTTAAAAGTTATCATCTGAGAAATGCAGAGAAATAGCTAAGCGAAACATTTGTAATTTAGAAAGAAGGATACCTTAAAAAAAATCTTGCTGGCTTTTGCTTGTTTCCTCACACATAAGTAAAATATTTGTTTTCTAATCTCAAACAAGTACTAAAAGCCCAAACATTTGCCAGTTGCTCTAAAAAAAATACGCTTTTGGCACTTTGTATTAATGGCATGGTGATCTTCTGCAGCATCTTCTGCCAATCTTTTTTAAAAGCCAGTACAAGCAGTCCAGGCCTTAAGTCTCTGGGAGTCTCAGCAAGGTTTCATTGGTGTGCAGATTTATTTCCACTGAGCAGCCAGAGGTAGTTAAGCGAGGGAAAGATGCTGAAGAGAAATGCAGTAGCTATAGATAGTAAAGGCAGACGTTGTAGAGTACTGACCGAGGGCTAGAAAGTTACAGAGATTGTGGTATTTAATGCTCACCACTAGTTCAGAGCTGATGTATCTTAGCTGATGTATCAGGATACTCTCCTATCCTGATAATATTTTATTTGGTCAAGGTTTGATGGTAACAAGCAACAAAATCCATAGTACATCATCTATTTTTTCTTCTGCAGGAGCAGCATATGGATGTGTGAACATCACATTTACATGTTGGATTAAGAGTCCTGCTTTCACGAAGTGCATGATAGAAGGGATTTATTGTGTGGGTTTCAGATGTAATATAAGCTCCTTTAAAGGCAAAACCACAGAGTAGTGCAGACAGGACTATGGAAATACAATTGTCCGCAGCAACTAAAACCAGTTTGTCCTCATAGGAAGTGACACAGGCTAGAAAATGGTTAGTGGAGACAATGGCTCTGCTATCCTGATTATCTCACTTTATTCTTCACTTTATTCTTCTCTACTACCCTGCAATCACTGGGCAATCTGTTTTGTAGCAAACACCATTTGAGATTGTCTTTGGGAAACTTCTTTTTCATGTATTATTACTTCTCAGTGGAAGCTACTTGTTTTGGGTGGTCTGGGCATCTGCAGTACTATGGGAGAGCTCCTGCAAGATGCTTAAAGTATATTCCAATATTTTCCATGCTGTTCTGTGACAGATGTTTTGTCCAGTCATATTAACCTATTATCTTGAAAATAAGTTCCTATTAAAGAAAATGCAGACCTCATTTCCCCCCCTTTTCCTTACTTCAAAAATCTGTTCCAGTGTGTTATTGAGGTCAGAGTAGTGAACCAGCCGTAGCATGCAGTAATTTTTACCCCTTCCATAAAGGTATTATATTTCTGTTTGCAGTCATATAATATTTTCCAAATTGAAAGTTTATTAAAAATCCTTACTACTCAGCTTGTGACTCAATCTATTTTGTTTCTTGTCATTCTGAGATTAAGTGTATCTGGTTCACTTTACTGAGATCACTGGGAGTTTGCTCCTGGAACTGAGAATCTCAAAATAACGACTTCTGGGGAAGAAACAATCATACTTTTGCCCTCATGTTCAACATGGTTGTTGCCACTGGAAAAAAATTAGATTTTACTTTGTGGGCTATAAAACCAATGTCTTTGGTCTCCCTGCTAGATTCCTTGCCTACTGCGTGATGATCCCATTTCTTCTCTAATTAATACCTGTGATACAAAAGAATGTGTCTGATAGTGAAATTTACTGGTGGCAATGCTGGGAAGTGCTTTAAATGTAGAAAAGGGACAGAACACCACTTAGAGGACAATGTTTTCCCTTGAAAATAGAATCATCATTAATTAGATGAAATTCAGAAATACAGAGGGAAAGGAAATTCACATGAGGAGGGATTTGCCAATAACCAGCTCTCCTGGGGGTTCACCAGACTTCTGTTAGGAAGAATGGGAAGGGGACTTTGACATTATCAACATAACAGAAGCTTCAAGTCCAGTCTTCTGTCCTGTCACTTTAAAATGTAGGCTTCCTTTACGAATAACATCTTGGCCAATAACAAAGAAATAATGTATTTTTCTCCATGATACTATAAAAACACTTATCTGTTAATTTAATTTATTAATGTCGTTGGTGTCTTTGCAATAGAAGATTTTTTGCTGTTCCAAACATTTGAAAGACAGAAAGAAAAGTCTATTGTCTAAGTTTTTGTTTTCTTTAAATGTTATCTCTGAAGGTATATGTATTTACTTGAAAATAATTGCAAATGGCATAACTCTGATTTAAGCCGACATGTTGCCTGATTTTAAGGGGCGCTTAAGTTGCTGGTAAACCCCAGCCTAGAAATGCTCTGGCCTTTTCAGTTCCTAAAACATATTTTATAAGCAGCATTTCCCTTCTAGCCTGAAGCAACAAGATTTAACATTTATATATTGCCCCACACATACATCACATAATATTGCCAGATTCTTTTTGATTAACTGATATAATTGACTTCTGAGATAAAAAGAAATTTATGTGGGATAATCCACAGAATAAAACAAAGTTTGGATTGCATTCCAAAGCTGAACTAAGAAAGGGAGGAAATAGATCTTCCCTGAGGACAGCCATTCCTTCAGGAAAGCAAGTGTAAGAAAAGCAAATACATCAATACTGGTGAGAAGCAAGGGCGTGCCAAATTTATCCCATGGCTTGGCAGCGTATCAGATCAATGTATCACAGGGAATGCAGGAAAATACAGAGCAGACATCAAGGAGGTCACAGCATTGTCCAAATTGGCAAGAAGTCTTCTGCCCTTAGGAAGGACTGACTGCTACTTATTCTTTGGACTAGACTTTCACCGCTCAAGTATTAAGCTTAGTAGCATCATTCTATACATCGGTCTTAGTACACCTGCCTTGCAGCTGTATTCCTGGTATTAAAAAAAAAAAAAAAAACTTGAAAATATACAGTGGATGTGAACATCAACAAACTTGCATCCAAAATTGCAGCTCTCACATGACGTTCTTTTACTACCTAATGTGTTGAACAGGTTTTTGTTACTGTTACTGCAATTTAATTCCACAACTAAAGCTTTGAGCACTGCTCCTAGCAAACACTTTTAACTTGCTTTGAAACCACCTGAGCATCTCTGGGCTCACAACTGCAGATTCTTACAAGAGCTCTATTCAACATTTTTGTGGGAATTCAACAATATGGGAAACAGAAACAGCAAACTTCAGACAGTGGTGTAAGCGTAGCACACAAGAAATCAGAGAGAGATACAGGAGAGCAGCCATTTGAACACTAAGAATATTTCAGATCTTATTGCAGCTATGATGAGAAGAAAAGGCTTTGTGTTGGTGTCCTTTATGGACTTTATGTGACTTTATGGTTTTGCTTGCAACTCTTCCCTTTTACCACTGTATGCCTGAATAAAAGACTGTCAGGATGAATGCAGTTTTCTGTTTGCTTGATGATGAAAGGGTTTTAAATTAGTCAGAAAATAGCTTTTGTTGAGTAATTTATTTTTCCCGCTGGAACATGATGTCACTCTAGAAAATCTATCTTCCTGATGAGGACAAATTGTGAGATCCCACAACTCCAGAGAGAGGATCAGTGAGGCTGGGGTAATTGTATCCAGGGAGTGGTGTGCTGTGCCTCCAGTTTAAAGGGTAGAGGAAGTCTAACTTTCCTCACTGCATACAATAAGAGCTCCTCATTTTGTTTCATATTGCAGCTGCAGTTTGCAAGGAATGACAGACACTGCGTGAACCCACAGCTAGTTAGTTTTTCAACTACAGAACTGAACTTCAGCAAAGGGAGATAAATAAGAATACTTCAAAACCTAAAGAAACCTGTTGTTCTTGTGTTAATAAAAGAAAACTGAACAAAGGAAGGAATAAGACAGGGAAGATTAAATGACTCCTTATCTCATAGCACAGTGACATTTTCTTATCCTTCTTAGAATTCGTGGCCAGCTCTAGGAGTTGTGTTAGTAAACTTATATATTAAAATTCCAACTACTTACTGAACTTTAAAATATTTTCCCTAATGCCTATTAGATTGAAAAGAAATCTTCATGATTTCTCTATTTGTGAATGGCTTCCTTCTGTCAATGTTATTTTGTGAGGCAGCAGTAGCTGAGGCATTGCTTTACCTTTATTTATAGTGGTTGGAAATACAGAGTTGTACATACTACGAAGTAAGCAATAATTTATGACAAGGTGTGCGGCATGCAAAATGTCATGTAGTTTGCAGAGATTAATGCATGAGCCAGGTGCAAATACATTAACTTAACCAACTATCTGGAAAGCAAGCTTAATGAAAGAGGGAAATGAATGCAAAATATGAAGAAAAAGGCATTGTAGTGACAGAAAGCACCATATAGCATATGTATTTAATATAGGGACGTCTATGAATTAATAGCTCATCTCTGAGTCAAGTACAGAGATACTTGTCTTGATAGGGACAGTCGTATAAATCGGAACAGGCCAACAATCAAAAACAGCACTGGAGGCTGAGTTCAGCAAAACTTAGTCTGTTCCTCTGTTAGGGGTGTCACACATCAAGGTGTAGTATTTCAAAGCGAGTTTCTACCATATTTTGAATCAAGTGTCCATGTCTCATCCTGCTAAGTCCCATTTCTGCAATACAGGCTAGTAGAAAAGGTAAAGCAACTCAGTATCTTTGAGTCTGTGCCTTCCTAATGAATTGCTGCATGTTCTGATCTATGGGAAAGGCGTCCTGATACCCTCAAGCACACACACATAAAACCATGACCACAAATTTTCCCAATACTAATCGGTGGTCCATCCCCAAGTCAGCTTCAAAAGACTGTAGGTTTCTTGGTTACACTCTAAACCTGGTGGGTTTTCTGTACCAACACCAGAATTTACACAGTAAAGCTGTCGACCTTCAAGTCAGGCGTTTTCTCTGAAGTCTTCTGTGTTGACACTGCTTGCCTTACTGTTTGCTGTGATTGGCACACACTAATTTCAGCCTGTGCAGACACCAGTAAGCTTAGGTTTAATGGAGGCCGTCGGAATCCCAAAAAATCCCACCGTCAGAAGCATGGACCTGCCACCTTACTTTCTCTTCCTATAGTGCCTGACTCTGTTTTCACCCCAAGACTTCTGCCTTCGAGTGCTACATCTTGTTAGACTGCAGAAGAAGCCAGTCTGTATATTCTCCTGGTTGCAGGCCCATGACATGCAGACTTTTATGTGAGAGCAGTAAAGGCATGAAAAAAAGTGAGCTTGAAGAAACAGGTTTAAAGGGAAGCATTAATTCTGGTTGATCCCCTCCTTCTGTCCTAGGAGCCGTGGCAGTCCTGCCCCGTGTACACTGCAGGCTGTGCTGCTACAGCTTCTGGAGCTCATTACAGGCTGCCATAGGTGATAAAGATGACTAGCTATGTATTTATTCCTGCATAGTAGGCTACAGTGTGAAATTTAAGAGCCCCTCAATATATAGAAAGTCCAACTAGATGATTGAATGGGCCTTTCTAGCACCATGAATTTCTGTCTGTAGATATATAACCATTAGGATCCTGCTTTCTGTAGGCTGCACCATTAAATTTATGGGACTTGGCAGGCTGCAGAGGTAGCTGCCATTCTGTGAGACAGAACATATGCTGCCTGCTACACTGAAATGCACGCTACATTGTTCTGAAAGTCTTGGTAGTTCACATGAGTCTAAAATAACTCATATGTATTGAAAACATACCCTGATTTTAGGGGCAAGGAAAAATATAATGCAGTCTTGTTTGACTTAACTTCTCTCCATTTGAATTTGGAGCAGAAATCATCAAACTGGAGCTGGCAGAAGTGATCAGAAGTCAAGAAAGGATTCCTCACAGGGTCTTTACTTATAATTTTATTTCCACAGTTTCTGTTTGGAGTGAAATCTTATACTTAGCCATTCAAATATAGGCTCTCTTGTCAGATAACATTCTCAAAAACCCCTTATGGAAAAGGCTATCACAATGGCTGTGATAAAATTAAGATGTTCTTAACTTGCATATGCAAAAATAAAAGTATTAAATCTCACTAGTCACTTAGACAGTGATTGTTCGTGTTTCAGGAAAAGATACAGTTTTAAACTTTTGTATGCATAATTTAAAAAAAAGAGACCAAGAAATAGAATGTTTTCTATCTTAATTCCTTATTTCAACAGACAATAGCTAAAGCTTATGACAACAGGAACTACTTTCCATATAACTAGCAGAAAAGTAAGTGCTATATATGGAATAGGAGTGTATCATACACTGGAAATTCTATATTTTTAGCAAAACGTACCTTGGAAACCATTAACTAAAATTATGTATTTCTTAGTCACTAAAAATATGTGTGGTCTACTTTTTAATTAGCTTATTCATAATTTCCCTAGATAATTTCTTGGTTTAAAAAAGAAGACATTTTAGTTCCTTTTTTATCTTTTCATAGCACATGTCTATAGCATGGATTGAAAAACACATGAAAAAGCCATGTTTTCTGCTCTGTCTTTGCTTTGGGGACTTAGAGGACATTAATAAGGAACAACAGGAGCAACAAAATTGGCTTGCATGCGGATGAACAGAAGTCACCTTGGCTAATGTCAAACACTGGGTCTGAACTTTATAATCAGCCCCTTTTTGGACTCAAGATTCAAGAGAGTCCCTTCAGTCAAAGTCATTTACTAATTATTTTTCTCTCCTCACAAATTAAAGAATTCTACATATCCTGCACTCACAGCTGTCACTAAGTTAATATATCTCAAAAGTTTTTGTGACTATTAGAGAAAAAGGTCATATTCCTCTTAAATGCACTCTGAAGGCTACCTTTTGTAGGCTACCTCCCTGTTAGAAAATTCATTAATTGGCTTTTTCCTAACAATGCATTCTCTCATGCTTTTTATTGTGTACACTGACTGTTTCAATTGTATCTAATCATAATTTTCAAGCATTGTTCAAGCCACAAGGGAGAAACTGTATTGACAATATTGCTAAGTGTTGTTTGCTTCTGGCAATCTGGAGAGATTTGATGGTTCATTTCTTTTCCCCACAGTAACCTCATGATATCCATGCTGCCTGATAGTTCTATAGAGAAAAACATCCAAAAATACCTACTTTTTAACTTTAAGTCAAGCCTGTTTACCTCATTATTTCCTTTTGCATCCTTCTCCTTGGAATAACTCAACCTGTCTTTAAACTCTTTTCAGTTATTACTGTATATTTAGGATGCAGAAGGCTCTTTGAGGAATCTGGGAATGATATATAAACACTGTCTCAGGAGGCAGTGGTGGTTGTGCAGCTGGGGCCAGGCTGTCTTGGGTAGAACACTAAACACTGGGCTGTAGGCAGGGCAGAAGAAGAAGAAAGGAGGCTCGAATGGGGAGAAGGACTCAAAGGGTGGAATGGGGACTCACTCTGCACTGAGACACTCTTTCTTCCTCTCGCTCCAAATCATAGTGATGGAACCACTCAGCCCTCTTGGGGCGGACAAACCCTCATGTAACCACTTGGGCAAGGTTTGCTGAAGGGACTCCATTCTATTTTGTTTAGATGACTTTCAGTTTTCCTAGTGGCTTATGAGCACCCAAAGGCCTTATATACATCCTCAGGGCATGTTTCCTTAGGTCTCCCTTGGCACACAGGTGAGAAGAGAGCCATCTGGATCAAGTAGCTACTTTCATAATAAGGCTACAGGGACATACAAATGAACCCAGCTAGGTATCTGCATTAATGAGTTAAGACAGAGCTTAACAGGTGCAGTTTAAAGAACAATTAGGCATTTCTACTTGGTAGATTTTGGAGCAGCGTCTGGGTTTGGTTGCATAGTTACAGTTTTTGCTTTTGATATCCATTTGCTTCTTACATGATTCGTGAAATTAGATGTCATTCATGGAGGTGACATGAGGAAAAATGCTAGTTTCTTTCATCCTCTACTCAGTAAATGTATTGTGATTTTTCCTAATTTAATTGACCAATAAATGATATAGCTAAACTAGTTCTGATAATTTTCTGATGTATATTTTTTGATCTTATTATGTTTGACTATGTCCATTATAAACGGAATCATCATCTGCAATTGCATCTTTGCACTCTAGACCTGCGCAGTATTTATTCCGCAATTTGTGGTTCATGTGAATTTTGATATGTAGTTATCCACCAGTTCCTTCTGTTTCTTGATGAATGATAGTGAAAAATACTGGAAGAGAACTTTATTTCAAGAACTTTTATTTCAATTATCTCTGTTTTGTCTGCTAAGAAAAAGGAAAACTGCTTCAGGTAAATATTTTATTACTTGATCCCTTCAATTCCCGTAAAATCAGTCTGTGAGAGATAACTATATACCTCAGTCCCTTTTGTTTCTGTTCAAATATATCCAGGGTACCAATACTGTCTCTATTGCTTCCACTTAGGTTCAGAACTTGTCTTTTGTGTCATTTATCTTATAGCCAGAAATTGAGCCATATTCCTTTATTATTTTGAATAGTTCTCAGATTGATTTTGAAGGGATTGAAATATCCTATAAAGCAGCATCCACATGAAAAGGAAATTTTAGGAATGACATTTCCTAGTTTTACTGCCCTTGTTTTTTTCTTCCTCTCTCTTAGACTATCAGTGGTTCTGCTGACATGACAAAAGGTGCCAGCAGATACCACACTGTGAATAGGGCTCTGCATAAATAACTGAGCTGTATGTGAAATGTCCCCGCTCTTCCTTTCATCATCCTCCTTCCCTCCAAACAAAAAACTATGGAGCAAACCTTAGGGGATGCTGGGAGTTATGTTTTCGAAAGACAGTAGAGATAATAGAGGAAATTAGTTTTTCCATATGGATGAGGCATAAGTGGTATAGGAAGGGGGTGACCTTCCCTACAATCTCCAAATTGGTGAAAGAAAGTCAAAGCCAGAGGGGAGAAATCTTAATCTCAGAAGGTCCCCTAGGAAAGCTATTTTTGTGTTTATCCTGCACAAGCAGGTGGTAAAGCGTGTTAATTCACCCCCCTTGTTTGCCACAAGATTCTTTCCTCTTTTTGGACTGAAGCCAGATCTGCACCCTTTCAAGGACACTAAAAAACAAGTATGGAGGTTTTGCTGTTTTCAAAAAGGGTTCAGAGCCTGCAGAAAATCTATGATTTCAGTCTAATGTATATCTCTAATGTTATATTTCTCTCCCCTTCCAAATGTTACAGAAACCACTGCAAAATCTTTCTGGCTCAAAAAGAAATCAGGCAGTCATGAATAAAGACACAGAGTTTGGGTCAAGTAGGTGTCAGGACATCTGGCTTCTTATGTGTTTTATAATACTTTATGGTACAATGTTCTTTCATGTAAGGGTGCACAGGAACTGCTTGTCTCATGACTTGTGAATGCTGTGATTTTCCACAGTGTATCACAATCAGTACAAAAACCTCTGGCTAAATAATCAAGACCTTAGAGTTTTTCATTTCATGTGTCTTGTGTGATGGTTTATCTGGTAGAACAGATGGATGTGTAATTCATAAACAGAAATGGAAACCACTAAAACTATATTCTCAAAAAGCTACTGGTGAAATGCCCCAGTCCCTTAATCATCTTTGTCACCCTCCACTGCATGCAGAGCTGCTTTCCAAGAGCTCAGCCCCCAGCCTGTACACTGGTGCAGGGGTTTATTCCCCCCCAGGTGAAGGACCCTGCGCTTTCCTTTGTTGAATTTCAGACAGTTGTTCTCTGTCCATGGGTCATATGTAACAGTTTCTCAGACACATTCTTTTTGTTGCAATGGTAGCAGCCTATGCTGAAGAGCCCATTTCTCACTCACAGACTACTTGGAGTAAAGCTTATTTCAAAAGGAAAAGCCTGGACTGGAGCATGCTGCATGGGTTGCATACACAGTAACACACCAATTGAGCCCCAATCTCTCCTTTTAGAAAACACAGGGTCTTATGCATTAATCACAGTTGAGTGAAAGATGTGGTATTATTGTATTTTACCAATCAGAGATGGTTTGTTTCTCAAATCATTCAGCAATTGTAACAGCCTTCTATCAAAGATTTAAGTACTTAGGAAGGTATACTGTGTAACCCAGATTTGTCATTGTACTGTGTGGAATGTATGAGAGGAGGAGAGGAGAGGAGAGGTTCGGAGAGGTTCGGAGAGGAGAGGTTCGGAGAGGTTCGGAGAGGGTTGGAGAGGAGAGAAGAGAAGAGAAGAGAAGAGAAGAGAAGAGAAGAGAAGAGAAGAGAAGAGAAGAGAGAAGAGAGAAGAGAGAAAAGAGAAGAGCAATGGGAGGAAAGGAGAGGATAAGGGATACTTGTCAGGTAATTTTTCAGTCATTGTCTCAGATCCAGCTCTAACTTAAAAAGAAGAGAACATTCCCAAAAATGAGACTTTTGGTAACTGCAGTTATGGGCACAAAGCTGAATTGGGATGACTAAAATTCAGTCCTTATCCTTACTGGAAAATAGTTACATTTGACATAGTCCCATGAAAGGCACAGTGATGTAAGGACAGATGGGTGTGAAGGCTGTGACAGAATTGGTGGGTGGGTAGAGCAGATGGAGGGCTTCAGCAAAAAGTGTCACTGGGAAATGTCACTGATGGGTAGGGTTAGAGTGGAAACGTAATGTGCACAAAACCCAAATGTAGAGTTTTGTGGCTTTGTCATCCAGTTTCCAGCTGATAAATTATATTTTGCACTCCTGCCCATCTCACTGTCCTGCCAAGGCCAAAGTAAGTGTATAAAAGTAAGTGCTGTATAGCCTCTCTGATTCACACTCAGCTCACTGACAAGACTGGGACTGATTTACCATTTCCACAGACTTTTCTCTGAAATCACAGAATATTCTGTGTTTGAAGGGACCCACAAGGATCATCAAGTCCAACTCTTATGTGAATGGCCCATATGAGGGTCAAACCCAAAACCCAGCTGTTTATTAGCAGCATGCTCTAATCAACTGAGCTAATCTCAGTGGCTAAATATTAAGCTCCCAGACTCCAAATGAGAACAAAATATATGAGGAGCAGCTGGGGGAGCTGAAGTTTTTTAAACTGGAGAAAAGAAGGCTCAGTGATGACCTTGTCATTCTCTACAACTACCTGAAAGGAGGTTATAGCCATGTGGGGCTCAGTCTCTTTTCTCAAATAATAAGTGGTAGAACAAGAGGAAATGGCTTCAAGTAGCATGAGGAGAGGTTTAGAATAGATATTAGGAAAAAATTCTTCACTGAAAGGGTGATGAGGTGTTGGAACAGGCTGCCTGGGGAAGTGATTGAGTCATCATCCCTGGGAGGATTGAAAAAACATGTAGACATGGCACTTAAGGACATAATTTAGAGGTGGACTTGGCAGTGCTAGGTAAATGGTTGGACTTGATCTTAAATGATTCAATGATCAAAATGATCCCATGTATGTGCCATCCCAGCAGCCTGTCAAGTAGGCTTGGGAAATGAGAGTGAAACCCTTGTGTGGGCTGAAGAGTGTAACCACTGTGTTGCCTTGGAAGCCACACTGAAGCCAAAAAGCAGATGGGCAGTGAAATCCAACTGCCCATTCCTCTGTGATCTGGCTCGGCAGGAATGAAACCGTCTGAGGAGCATGGCAGCCTTTGTGCTGGCACCATCTTTGTACTGTGATGTGTGCTGAGGTACAGCCAAACGTGCAAAAACATTGCCAACCTACAAAGACCTGTTTGAAAGGGAACCTATGACCTACTTCTCTAAACACAACTGTTGTCTTTCTGGTGGGAAGAACAGCTTATTCTATATTTAATAGCAATGTATAGAGAAAGTGTAGCTGTAGTGAAGGGGGAGGAAGGAAGGAAGGAAGGAAGGAAGGAAGGAAGGAAGGAAGGAAGGAAAAGAGAGAAAGAAAGAGAAAGAAAAAGAAAGAAAGAAAGAAAAGAAAGAAAAGAAAAGAGAGAAAGAAAGA